>AWOL01S0051360.1:4237-16996 GCA_000715115.1 Nicotiana otophora | reverse complement strand
CAAAATATACATCTTTCAAATGTAAGTCCTTCAAATATAAATCTTTCACATATAAGTTTTTCATATAAAAATTATTTCGAATATAATGTTTTCAAATAAAAGTCATTCTGTGATACCTCATTTCATAATCATACAACACGGGTCTCATCCCACTTTCATATTTTCATGGAATCCCGTGTCCATATCTCTATTACAACTGTACGGACAACTCGCGTACCAAAATATCAATGTATATAAGATCCGTAGGATCAATTTATTTTCAATAAATTAAGTTTAAAATTTTTAAACCAAGTAAGAAATCAACAAAGAAATGAGTTTATTTTTGAACTCGTTTGGGTGAAGAAAATGATATTTCAATTAAAATGAAGCATCTGATAGCTACTAATTTGGATGTAAAATGTATTAACTTAAAACATAATAGCAATTTATTTTATTCAAAACAACTCAAACCTCGAAAACCAGTAAAAACCAAAAACACAAATCCTCAGAGTCTCGTATGAAAAGCCAAAGCTAACACAATACAGAAAGGAATACAAAACACATAATAAAAACAAATAATACATCACGAAAGAACACAAGAATTTACATATCATGGAAAAATAAAATAACCAAATGCAAGTGTAACCATAGAGAAATATCAATAAAGAGCACTCCCGAGGTATATCCTCGTCATCCCAAATTATAAATAAATTTCAACAAAGGGAACTCCCGAGGTACCGCCTCGTAGTCCCAAATCATAAATAAATTTCAATCTTTCCTTATATCACCGCGGGAGCCTTCACATTTAGTTTTTAAAAATTATTTTTCCCGAAATAGCATCTCGCGTTTTAGCCCACCTTATCACAACGCATGACTTGTAGTAGTTCCCCTACTAGCCACGCATATCAAACCCACCTTATCTCACTGCATGCGTTGCAACACCCTGACCTTATATCACCGCATGCGTATCAATATCACAATATTTCACAAATCACGCCTCAAGTGCCCAAATATCACAGCATAACACAACTTGCACCTCAAGTGCTCAAATATCACAAAATATTATAAATTACACCTCAAGTGCTCAAGTATCACCACATATTACAAATTGCACCTCAAGTGCTCAAATATCACAACATATCACAAATTGTACATCATGTGCTCAAATATCAAAATATATCACAAATTGAACTTCAAGTGCTCAAATATTACAACTTGCCACAAAAATCAATAATACATTATTTTCCACAATAAGGAGCCCATTGCTCGACCATAATGTGCACAAAACTCATAACAAAAATATTCGGGAGTGACCAACTCAACAGAATAATATTTCACAATTTAACACATTGCCTCAATATGATTTACGACCTTTATAACTCAATACCAATTTCAACAACATGAATTGAAAAGTAATTCATCAAGGAACAATGCATTCTTTAATCCAATTTTTTGGCAAATAGATTAATGCCTCCTTTTAAATTTATTTAATAAATTATTTGCAAATGAATAATCCATAACGAAATTATCTTCAGGAAATATCAACAAAAATATGGGATTCACATAAAAATCAAGGTGGCAATCACACCAAATTATCATATAAAAATAAATTCAACAATCAAGGATTGAGGCATGGCGAATAGAAGATTTAGTAAGTGCCAACAAATTTTCAATTTAATATTTAAGGGGGTCTAAGAATTTTAACCGGAATAATTTCACATATAAGCCAAGTACGTACTCGTCACCTCGCGTACACGGCTTTTCACATTTCACAAATGGCACATACGACTCAATGTTTAAGGGGTAATTCCCCCACTCAAGGTTATGCAAGATACTTACCTTTCTAAAGTTATGCCGATATTCCAAAATAGTCTTCTTGCTTGAATTGACCTCCGGACAACTCAAATCTATCCAAATTGATTGTATAACTTCATTAAAATTCATCGGAAATAATTCCGGGCAATAAAACGTCAACTTAAAATTTTGCATTAAAAAGTCAATCAAAAGTCAACGCAAGGCCCGCCTCTCGAAACCCGACAAAATTTTTACGAAATTCGAATACCCATTCCGATATGAGTTCAACCATACCAAATTCCGATAACGAATTGACCTCCAAATCTTAAATTTTCGTTTTTGAAATATTTTACAAAAAATCCATTTTCTTCCAATTGATTCACTAATAAAGATGAAGATAATCATGGAATCATGAAATATAATGTCACGATCCAAAACTCTAACTTGTCGTGATGGCGCCTATCGATGGTACTAGGTAAGCCGACCTTTCAAAATACTTCAATATTTCATAAAAAGAATAATTCAAAGCTTTTTCATACTAGAATTTTTTACAAAAACCAGAGTTGAATTCAAAATAAAATGCGGAAAGGTAGCCCCAAACATCGGGGTGTCACCAACTCATGAGCATCTAGATAATCAGTCTAATAAAAACAGTGTCTAAGTATCAATACAGGAAAGAAAGAAAACATAGAAGAAGAGACAAGGTCTGCAGATGCTGGCAGCAATCTCGTAGTCTCTGGTACTCGATCGAGCACGAACTCAACGACCTCCATGATCAAACACACCTGGATCTGCACATGAAGTGCATGGTGTAGCATGAGTACAACCAACTCAGCAAGTAACAGAAATAAACAAGGAACTGAGAAGCAGTGAGGAGCTATACAATTACAGTTCATTTTTAATAATTCCAGCAAAGAATAGACATGCTTTCACATCCGGTAGTTTAAATTTAACTAGTTTTATACAGTTAAAGTTCAGGTAATCCAGATATAGAATCTTTGAGGAATTTCACAACAAAGACAGATAGCAACTAAGTGCATCGACAAATGAAAAGGCAAGTACAGCCTCTCAGGGCTCCAATCACTCAACTCGTCACAACAGCTCAAATCACTTGGCTCTCATTCCTCATTACTCACACTCAATAGGTACCTGCGCTCACTGGGGGTGTGCAGACTCCGGAGGGGCTCCTTTCAGCCCAAGTGCTATATCCGCATGGACAACTCACATGCTATAGTATCAATATGTAGAACTGCATGGACAATTCACGTACTGAACGGACAACTCACATGCCATAGAATCAATACCTCACAGACAGGCCCTCGGCCTCACTCAGTCATAAACTTCTCTAGACTCTCGAGCTCTCGGAAATCACAAAGATCGGCCCAAACAAAGATAAAATAGTGTATCAATAAGAATCAAGAAGAGGCTGAGATATGATACACAAGTAAAACCATGACTGAGTACAAGACAACAATTAGCAAGTAATTCAATAAGTACGCGACCTCTGCGGGTCCCAACAGTACCATCACATATCTTAAGCATGATTTCTAACATGATTGGCAGTCAAAGTTCTATAACACAGGGAGAGCATATAACTAGTAACAAGTTATTCAACTTTACAATTTCATGGCATGGACCAAGTCCCAATTCCTACGGTGCACACCCACTTGGCTATCACCTAGCATGTGCGTCACCTCCAAAATACTCACAAAATCCAATAATCCAGGATTTCATACCCTCAGGACCAGATTTAAAACTGTTACTTACCTCAAACCGCGCAAAATCCTACTCCGCAATGCCTTTTACCCTCTAATCAACCTCCAAATGCCCCGAATCTAGCCACAAGCAGTACAATGTAATTAATATAGGCCTAAAGAATCAATTCCACAAGAAAAATACAAAATTATAAGCCAAAATCTGAAATAGGCTCAAACCGGACCTGGGCCCGCGTCTCGAAATTCGACAAAAGTCACAAAACGTGAAAGCCCATTCACTCACGAGTCTAACCATACTAAATTCATCAAATTCCGACATCATTTGGTCCTCTAAATCCCCAAAATCCACTCTCCAATTCTCAAGCCCTAAACCCCCAAATTTCACTTCAAACTCTAGCTAATTAGGTGGGGAAATCAGCGGGGAATCAAGATTTATGATAAAAAACGAGTACAAGAATCTTACCTCAATAATCACCTCGAAAAGCTTCTCCCAAATCCCCTAAGTCCGAGTCCAAAATGTTGAAATAAGATTAAAATTACGAACCCTTGCTTTTAACCTTCTGCCCAGACTTTTCGCATCTGCGGACCCACTGTCGCATCTGCGATGCCGCACCTGCGGAAAATCCATCGCAGGTGCGGATTCCACTAGAAATCCCAAATTTCGCTCCTATGGCTACAAGATCGCATCTGCGCCTATCGCAGGTGCGGAAGCCCATCACACCTGCGGCTAAAACTCGCACCTGCGCCTAGCTGACCGCTTTTGAGACCATCGCAGGTGCACGAAACTCTTCGCACCCGCGACCTCTACTCAACTCATCTTTGGTCTCTTCTGTGGTTTCTTCCCCCCTTCTGCAGTGCCCACTCCGCAGGTGCGGTCACACCAGTAGCAGCAGCACTTCAGCTGCTTCATCAACTCAAAAATCAAGTCCGTTAACCACCCGAAATCAACCCGAGACCTCCTGGACCTCAACCAATCATACCAACTAGTCATATAACCCAATGCAAACTTAGGCGAACCTTCAAATCACCCAAAACAACATCAAATGACACCGAAACCTATCAAACCACGTCCGATTGACCTCAAAATTTGCACACAAGTCATATCCAACATTACAGACCTACTCCAACTTCCGGAATCGGAATCCGACCCCGATATCAGAAATATTTGACTTTTGCCATTTCAAGCCTTAATTAACTACAGACCTTAAATTCACAGTCCGGACACGCTCCTATGTCCAAAATCACCCAACGGATCTACTGAAACCGACGAAACTCCATTCCGGAGTCGTCTTCACACAATTCCGACTACAGTTAAAATCATAAGACTTAAGCTTCCGCATTAGGGACTAAGTGTCCCAAAAGACTCTGAAACCAACAACAAAACCTCCCAGCAAGTCACATAAGCAGAAACAGATACGAGAAAAGTAGTAAATAGGAGATCGGGTCTAATACACTCAAAATGACCGACCGGGTCGTTACATATAATAAAAACCGAGTAGGAAACACTTACCCCAATCCATTTGGTGAAAATCCTCTCAAATATCGCCCAAATCCTAGTTCCCTAGCTCCAAAAATGTTGAAATGAGCTAAAAACAAAACTGCTCAATAAAACTCATTTTCCGTCACTAAAAGTCAATTTTTCGTCACTAAAGGTCCGTACCAGAACCTGCTTGCACCAGCAATTTAATATTTCACTAAAGAGGCTTTAACTCCATCATACGAACTCGGAATTTGACGAGTCTTGTTCCTATGAGTCACAAAATAATAATACGAACCTCGTCGTTCAACCGAAACTCAATTCGGAGCTCATTTTCTCAATGCGATACCAATTTCGCTCGTTAAACAATTAATTCATGTTTCGCGCTAAAAACCCAATCGCGACTTGATGAAATTAGACCAAACATTCTAGATCATTCCTATAATTCATTATCAAACTCCCGGAAGTTTCGAAATCGAATTTCAATCTTTAGAACTAAAAATGGACCTTTGGATCATTACATGCTTATGCTCAAAACACCAAACTCTTCCAAAACTCATCCGAGCCCCATGGGACCCCAACCAAGTATACTAACAAGTCCTGTAACATGACATGAACTTAGTCGATGCCTAAAATTATATTAAACAACACTAAAACACGAATCACACCCCAATTCAAGCTTAATGAAAACTAACGAATTGCAAATTCTATATTCGTTGCCGAAACCTATCAAATCAATTCGGAATGACCCCAAATTTTGCACACGAGTCCTAAATGACATAATGGAGCTGTTTCAATTTCAGGAATTGAATTTTGACCCCGATATCAATAAAGTCAACTCTCGGTCAAACTTTCTAAAAATCTTCCATTTTTTAACTTTCGCCAAAATGCGATAAATTATCCTACGGACTTCCAAATCAAAATTCGGACATACGCCTAAGTCCGAAATCACCATCAGAAACTATTGACATCATCAAAAGCCTATTCCGAAGTCGTTTCCTCAAAAGTCAAACTCCGGTCAACTCTTTTTATTTAAGCTTTAAAAATAAGAATTGTTCTTTAAATTTAATCCCGAATTATCCGAAAACCAAACTCGACCACACACGCAAGTCATAATATACATCACAAAGCTGCTTTGGACCTTAAGTCGCTAAACGAGATGCTAATTCACAAAACGACAAGTCGGGTCGTTACATTCTCCCCCTCTTAAACATACGTTCGTCCTCGAATGTGCCGAGAATTATTTAGAGGACTTCAATTTACTGAGTGTATTTACTATACATATATTCGCGGGTGATCCTACGTCACAACAATCGACATAAGTCCGACAACACCATCTCAGTTGAAGACTATTTCTTTTGTCCACACTTATAAACTTTAAAACCAATATTTTTCTTACACTCCAAATATTTTCAAAAGGTACGATTTTCATATCAACACACGGTATTAGTCTCAACCGGCTATAGCAACTCGTGCCTACACTCGAACATCATGCGTATGCCCATAACCACATCTCTGATCATAATAGATATTCATAATCAATTACAGCATCATCAATTAACCTCATGTTGACTAAAAGCTCGTTTCAAACCTTCACCTTACTACAATGAGACACGAGGCATGAAGACCTCATAATTACTTACCTGAATTAACAAGTCACATTTAACGCCACCTGGGCACTCTCCTTGTAGGCTAAAACTCAATAATTAGAGCAGAATATGGTTAAATATGCACAGAAACATATAAAAGAATTATCAAATAAGCCTAACAGGCATGACTCCACATCAGTACTGTACTGCAAATTAAATTTCACAAAGGGAGAATTTAAAACACATGAATTTAACCACAAGGATATCATCCTGATATAACTTCCACCACGGCACGTAGCCCGGGTTAAACATATCAAATCACATTAAACCGCAAGGATCCCATCCTCAATTATGAATCACAAGTACTTTGCACATTGTGCCAACTGAAATTTTCCATTTTTTTCTCTTCTTTTTAATAAATTTTGTGAAACAATTTCACAACCCATAATTAACTCCCATACCGGTAGGGCATATAATTCATAAAAGTGTAATCAATTATCCTGAAATTACACCAAAACCCACTGTAATGAGCAACAGACAGCCACTTTTAGACTTCTAGACCTCAATAGTGTGCAAAACAAAATGATAGACACACTCTAACACTATCAAATCTCCCAACAGGGACAAACGCGTGAGTGGTGTACAAACCACAAACTCGCTCTATATGGAGCACGATAGGAGGTCTCACCTCGATAATCAGAATTGAATCAAAATAGGAATAATGCTCCTTTTTATTATAAATTAAATCATACCAGTAATGACACCATCTGGTGTATTGGCCTCAGCCAAGTCATAACAGTTATATCAATGGGTCGGGCTTCCCCCTCTTGGGTGCCCTCTACCCGCCTGTCCTCCACCCCTAACTGGTTGTGCACGTGGAGTATTAACTGGAATAAATCCTGTAGCCTGAGTGTTCTGATGAAATCCACCCCTCCCAAGTCTGGGACAATTTCTCATGATGTGCCTAGTATTACCACACTCATAACAACTCCTCTGCAGGTGCAGGTGCAGGTGCTCATACTAAGTATGTGCCGGATAACTGGAATAAAAGAACCTCGTGCTGTTGGTGCACTAAAATACTAACTGGAGCACTACGAGTACTCTGAATTGCGTACTGGGCTGAACGACTACCCGAGATTCCGCCATGATGAGTCATAGCTACAGAGTAGAATCCACTGAATTCTCCATAGTTCCGAGACCGTTTGGCCCCTTTAGACTCCTTTTCCTCACTTCGAACACATTCTAACATTCTGGAAATCTATACTACTTGCTAAAATGGAATGTCAGTCTGCAACTCTTGAGCCATGCATATTTTAAAATCATAATCGAGCCCTTCAGTGAATCTGCGGACTCGCTCTCTAACTGTAAGAACCAAGATAAGTGCATGACGGGCTAACTCATTGAACCTGATAGCATAATCTGACACTGTCATGTTGCCCTGACATAATCATTCAAACTCTATATGCCACGTATCCCGGAGAGTCTGGGGAACAAACTCTTTCAAAAACATCTCCTAAAATTGAGCCCAAGTTGGTGGTATTGCATCGGCTGGTCTACCTTCTTCATAAACTTGTCAACATAGATACGCTGCTCCTGACAGCTAAAATTTAGTAAAGGCAACTCTGCTCACTTCCACAATGCCCATGGTGCGGAGAATACGGTGACATTTTTTTTCTATAAATCCCTAGGCATCCTCGGTAGTTGTACTGGTACTATACTCGAAACCTGACCAATGTGAACATGCTGCTCTAGAGTACGGGCGGTAAGAGTCTGAACTCCTTCCCCAAATCTGTGAAATATTTGGCGAAATGGAGATCAATCATGCCTGAGTCAATATAACAAACATGTTCAAGAATTGTGCTAAAGTCTCCTGAAGTCCGGGGGTAACAACAGGTGTCTCTGGTACTTGTCCCCCAACCGGAGCTACTGGCGGTTCCTCAACTGCTGCTCTAAAAGGTGCTCTACTTGCGGCATGTGCCCTTCCTCGGCCTCTACTTTGACCCCGGACTTTTGCGGCCCTAGCAGAATGCGCGGGTGTGTGCACAGCTAACCCGATAGCACGTCTCCTCACCATCAGTGAGAGAATAGAGATACAAAGGCTCAAACTCCAAAATCAACAAATTCCGCAAGACGGGAATGAAAGAAGAGGAAATTTCCTAACAGTTTTGTAGCCTTTCGAAGATAAGTACAGACGTCTCCATACAGATCCGCAAGACTCTACTAGACTCTTTCGTTACTCGTAGAACCTATGAACCTAGAGCTCTGATACCAACTTGTCAAGACCCAAAATCCCACCTCAGGCGTCATGATGGAACTTAGTCTCTAAGACTAGGTAAGGCGATTACAATTTCATTTGAAGCCATTTGTTTTTTTGAAACATGTAATTTAATACCAGTGTCGAAAACAAAAGCGGAAACAAATATAACAACCTCCCAAGACTGGTAATACTGAGTCACGAACTCTAACTGAATACATACAACGATCTCAAGGATTGAATATGCAATACTGTTCGAATAAGAGTTGACAGTACAATAAAATGGAAAGACTCCAAGGGACTGCAATGACCAAACAACTCTATATTAAATCCTTGCGATCACACTCTAACCTATGTCCGAATCCGATATCTCCAATACCTGGCTCTATACAAAAATATGCAGAAGTGTAGTATAAGAACATCACAGTCGGTACCAAGTAAGTAACAAGACTAACCTCAGTGAAGTAGTGACAAGGTACAATCAAGACACTCACTCGTCAAATAACCTGTGCAATATTGCAAACAAAAATAATAGAAAGACAAATAGAAGTGATATCAACAATAATCAACTAGTGATATAAACAGCAAGGCATCAAGAACACCATAAATATTGCTCAAGGGAATAATGCACACGAGTACAACCAATCAATCAAGTCCTTCAAAATATACATCTTTCAAATGTAAGTCCTTCAAATATAAATCTTTCATATATAAGTTTTTCATATAAGAATTATTTCGAATATAATTTTTTCAAATAAAAGTCACTATGTGACACCTCATTTCATAATCATAAAACACGGATCTCAACCCACTTTCATATTTTCACGGCACATCGTGTCCATATCTCTATTACAACCACACGGACAACTCGCGTACCAAAATATCAATGTATATAAGATCTGCAGGATCAATTTATTTTCAATAAAGTAAGTTTAAAATTTTTAAACCAAGTAAGAAATCAACAAAGAAATAAGTTTATTTTTGAACTCGTTTGGGTGAAAAAAATGACATTTCAATTAAAATGAAGCATCTGATAGCTACTTATTTGGATGTAAACTTTATTAAATTAAAACATAATAGCAATTTCTTTTATTCAAAGCAACTCAAACCTTAAAAACTAGTAAAAACCAGAAACACAAATCCTCAGAGTCTCGTACGAAGAGACAAAAAAACCAAATGCAAGTGCATCCATAGAGAAATACTAACACAATACAACAAGGAATACAAAACACATAATAAAATTAAATAATACATCACGAAAGAACACAAGAATTTACATATCACGAAAAAATAAAATAACCAAATGCAAGTGCAGCTATAGAGAAATATCAACTCCTGAGATATCGCATCGTAGTCCCAAATCATAAATAAATTTCAACAAAGGAAACTCCCGAGGTACCGCTGTAATGATCCGACCGATCGTTTTGAGCTCTAGTGCATTATTCAGTAGTTTGAGGCCATGAACAACTTCACTTCAGGTATTATGACTGGTACGCGTGGTAAGAATTGAAATTTCGGAAGTTCAGAGTTTATTTGAAAAGAAAATTCCCATTTCGGAAGCTTTAAGTTGGAAGAATTGACTAAGGTTGTATTTTTGAGTAAATGATCTCGGAATCGAGATTTGAAGGTTCCAACAGGTTCGTATGATAAATTTGGACTTGGACATATGTCCGGATCAGGTTTTGGATGACCCCGGAGCGTTTCGGCGCCTATCGTGGAAGGTTGCATTTTGGAAGAATTTCATAAATTTGGGTTGAAGTACATTTTAATGTTATCAATGTCCGTTTGGGATTCCAAGTCTGGGAATAGCTCTGTATGGTGATTCTAGTATTGGGAGCGTGTCCGGAAGTAGATTCGGAGGTCCGTAGGTCTTTTTGGAGTCATTTGGCTAAGGCTAGAAATTTGAAGGTTTTTGAGAAGTTTGATCGGAAGTAGACTTTTTGATATCGGGGTCAGAATTCAATTCCGAAAGTTGGAGTAGATCCGTAATGTCAAATGTAACTTGTCTGCAAAATTTGAGGACAATCGGACGTGATTTGATAGGTTTCGGCATCGATTGTTTCAAAGTTCATTAAATTTGAATTGGAGTGTGATTCATGATTTCGATGTTGTTTGATATGATGTAAGGTCTCGAACAAGTTTGTGTTATGTTATGGAACTGGGTGGTATGATTGGACGGGGTCCCGGGGGCCTCGGGTGGGTTTCGGGGTGGTTTCGGACCAAAACGGGATGATTTACTGCTGCTGTATCTGGTATCTGGTTTACTTCTTCGCGAACGCGAAGGGTGTCACGCGTTCGCGAAGAGGAACTTTGAGGCTGCTGGGATTTGGCCTTCGCGAACGCGGTGAAGAACTTCAGGAACCTATGCGAACGTGAGTGGGGAGTCGCGAACGCATAGAAGGAAATAAGGACTAGGCATGAGGATGTTTGGCCTACGCGAACGCGAGGCTGGGTATGCGAACGCGAAGCAGTGAGGGCGGAAAGCTTCGCGAACGCATCGTGAGGAACGCGAACGTGAGGAGTCTGGGCAACTGGTCTTCGCGAATGCGACCAGGACTACGCGAACACGAAGAGGAAATTTAGGGGCAGTGTATCTTTGTCCTTCGCAATCGCGATGGTATTTCCGCAATCGCGAAGAAGGGCGGACCTGGGCAGTGAAGTTTTATATATGGGATTTGGCCATTTTCCTCCACATTTCATTTTGGTTGGGCGATATTCGGAGCTTTTGAAGAGGAGACTTCATCATCTATTATGAGGTAAGTAATTCCCGCACATTGTGAGTTAAATACATGGTTTATATATGGATTTAGACATGAAAATTGTAGAAATTATGGGGTTTTGGTAGGAAACCTAGAAATTGGTATTCTTGGATTTTGATCACGAATTTGGGCATGAAATCGAGAATAAATTGTATATTTGAGTTCGTGGGGTTATGGGTAAAGTTTATCTTTGAACATTTTCGGAATCCGGGCATGTGGGCCCGAGGGTGATTTTATCAACTTTTCGAACGAAGATGGAAATTGTTATAAAATGATTAATTATGAGTATTATAGTATATTTTGATCGGTTGCATCATATTTGACTAGTTTTGGAGAGTCGGGCACCAATTTGAATTGTCGGAGCGGCCTTGGAGCCGGTTATGGAATTTCGGAGCACGGTAAGTCTCCTTTATAACCTTGTAATAGGGAATTAACCTCATAGGTGAATTAAATTATTATGTTCTTCTATTTGTGGGGGCTACGTACGCACGAGGTGACGAAAGTCCGTACGTAGCTACTAACTATGCCTATGTTCGGATAGTTTTATGCTTAAATCATGCCTTGTTACTATTGTTGTTGAATTTATGTTTATTGCTTGCCTTGAAAGGAAGCAAGAGTGAGTTAGCTAATTAAATGTTTCGAAAGGAGTTGAAATTGAGGAAAAGTTGGGAATTTAAAGGTTTTTATTTGAACTTCGTATTTTTGAAAAGAATTGAGGAACACCATAATAACTTAAGAAATTTATGTGTAAACGCATCGCATGTATGTTTCGCGAGCGGGGTAATTTCCTTAAAAAGCTACAAGCTGAATTCCCCTTATTTTGAAAAGAATCAAGAAAGAGATATGATTTTAATGTTAAATTTATATTTGACCGCGTCACACGTATGATTCGCGAGCGAGGTATTTCATTCTACCACTCTTATGGGATCGGGCCATTCGGCTCGGCAAGACTTATGTACCACACTCTCATGGGAGCGGGTAGTTCACCTCGGCAGATTAATAGATGCATCTATGGTTTGCGCCGTTTGACCCTCGGCAGTGCACAGTTTACTTTTATGTTGGATCGGGCTATACGCCTCGGCATTTCGAATATATATATTATCCTTGTGGAATCGTGCGTAATGTTTGGCAAGAAGCCAGTGTATCTGAGGCTTTTTCCCTGATTTGAATTATGACAACCACCTCTTTGATG
>AWOL01S0051340.1:979-22939 GCA_000715115.1 Nicotiana otophora | reverse complement strand
ATTATTATTATTATTATTATTATTATTATTATTATTATTATTATTATTATTATTATTATATGCACGCCACAGCAGGCCTTATGGGATTTATTATTATTATTGATCGAGCTGCATATCGTAGTAGGCCTTATAAGCTTTATATTAGCGCTTGGGCAGAATCCACCTCTACAGAGTCTGACATACTAGCAGTGAGCGCAGTCACAATGATATATATACACGTGCTTTGGTGAGGGGCTGGCTTATGAGCCAGCACCCATACAGTACTGAGTGACTGTGTTGTGATGAAGTGGGCAAATGAGACAGACAACTTGAGTATGTTTGAGGGTGAGAGTACCTAGGTATATCACCATGAAATCATTCATTTGACATGCATACTTGGCATGTAGGTATAGAGATGCATTTTTCCTTATGCTACATAGTATTGTGATATTCATGATTTGACATGTAGGCATTGGGATGTATATTCCTCATGCTAGACGGTATATGATAAGTGATGATTTGACATGCATATTGGCATGTAGGCATAGAGATGTACTTTTCTTATGCTATCTGATAATGAAATATCCTATCTATTGTTAAAAGTATGGGAAAATCACAATTTTTTGATATACTCATATTTTGGTAATTTCGGTGAAAGATTTGGATTTTTCTGTTATATCTGAAAAGCATGTCTATTTTTCTGTAACTGTGAACGAGTTGAGCATAAGATCCTTTGAGTTATTACTTGTATTGTTTTCATTATATTGTTACGACTTATTTGCGGCTATTGGTGTTGAACTCTGACCGTTTTTGAGCTCTTCACTACTTTGAACCTAAGGTTAGATGTTACTTATTGAGTACATGGGGTCGGTTCTAATCATACTATACTTCTGCAACTTGTGTGCATATTTTGGAGCTGACATTATTGTGTATGGAGGGAGCTGGCATTGGAGATGTACCTACGTTCCGGTTTTAGCTGCTTCTTGTTCTTGGTAGCTTTAGATTTATTAATCTGGTTATGTATATCTCGAATAGATGATGTATTTATATCATACCAGCTTTGAAAACTCTAAGTCTTAGAAGCTCATGATTTGTACTACCAATCCTTGGGATTTGGTATAGAAAGTTTAGATATTCTATTTATTGAATCTTGTTATCCTAATTGATTTGTGTTGTTTATCATTTGGCTTACCTTGCGGGTTGAGTTAGGTGCCATCACGACTAGCTAAACTTTGGGTCGTGACAAGTTGGTATCAGAGCTCTAGTTTCATAGGTTCTATGAGTCATGAGCAAGTTTCTAGTAGAGTCTTGCGGATCGGTATGATAACGTCCATACCTATCTTCGAGAGGCTATAAGACATTTAAGATAAAATTCCCATCTTTCTTTCCTTATCGTGCGGTATTGATTCAGCTTGAAGCGTATCTTTTTGAATTCATTCCACTTACTCGTATGTGTATGTGCGCGTTCGGTATTAGATGTGCATCGATGACTTGCGATTCCATGGATGAGGTGCGAGATGTGTTTTCTGTGTTTTAGTGATGGGGCAGTCTGGAGGACTTGAGGCCAGGTTTAGACCGCAACTTAGGCTTGGTAGTTTTAGTTGTGTGAGCATGTGCTTTCGGACTTATATGTCCGGTAGTGTCCCTATGAGTGGAAGGTATGGCTCGGTGAGTGGTTGGATGGCTATGTGATGAGTATGGTATGACTGCGAGACGTGTTCAGATGGTTTGAATGTGATGAGAAGAGTTTGTTTGAGATGTGAAAAGGACTATTGGGTGATTAATTTCTGTCTTGATGTGTTGTATAGTCTCGAGTTATGAGTGTGTTGAGGGATCTTTCATGTTGTCTAAGTATGGAATGAAGTAGATACCTATGTCTTGTTGACGAGTTTAGACTCGGGATGATTAAGTGATTGCATGATGGTTGTGGCCATGATAGGGCGTAGTGGGATGTCATTTTGGGGCTAAGCAGGTGGGTTATCTCCTATGGGGTGGTCTACGGATGTGTGGTCCTTATGATGTTTGTGTGGAGAGTTTGTTTTTTACTAGTGGGTTACATATGTTGTGATTTGAGTTTGGATTGGTTAAGAAAGTTGAGCTGACTTTCACGAGAATGAATGCGAGCTTGGTAGATTATTTGAGGTATTTTATGATTTGTGTTGCATGAGCTCATGAAGGATTTAGTGAATTTTAGTGCGGGATTATGGCATTAATAGAGTATGGGTATTGTGAATAATCGAATGTTTTGTTCTATGGCTTTGAGCCAAGTGGGGGAGTCTGCTACCGACAATTTGATTGTATGGTTATGTGTTATATTGGTTTCGGTCTAAGACATACTTGTGGATCTGTTCTGACTTGTAGAGTTTGAGTTCGAGGANCTCTAGGTTCATAGGTTCTATGAGTCATGAGCAAGTTTCTAGTAGAGTCTTGCGGATCGGTATGATAACGTCCATACCTATCTTCGAGAGGCTATAAGACATTTAAGATAAAATTCCCATCTTTCTTTCCTTATCGTGCGGTATTGATTCAGCTTGAAGCGTATCTTTTTGAATTCATTCCACTTACTCGTATGTGTATGTGCGCGTTCGGTATTAGATGTGCATCGATGACTTGCGATTCCATGGATGAGGTGCGAGATGTGTTTTCTGTGTTTTAGTGATGGGGCAGTCTGGAGGACTTGAGGCCAGGTTTAGACCGCAACTTAGGCTTGGTAGTTTTAGTTGTGTGAGCATGTGCTTTCGGACTTATATGTCCGGTAGTGTCCCTATGAGTGGAAGGTATGGCTCGGTGAGTGGTTGGATGGCTATGTGATGAGTATGGTATGACTGCGAGACGTGTTCAGATGGTTTGAATGTGATGAGAAGAGTTTGTTTGAGATGTGAAAAGGACTATTGGGTGATTAATTTCTGTCTTGATGTGTTGTATAGTCTCGAGTTATGAGTGTGTTGAGGGATCTTTCATGTTGTCTAAGTATGGAATGAAGTAGATACCTATGTCTTGTTGACGAGTTTAGACTCGGGATGATTAAGTGATTGCATGATGGTTGTGGCCATGATAGGGCGTAGTGGGATGTCATTTTGGGGCTAAGCAGGTGGGTTATCTCCTATGGGGTGGTCTACGGATGTGTGGTCCTTATGATGTTTGTGTGGAGAGTTTGTTTTTTACTAGTGGGTTACATATGTTGTGATTTGAGTTTGGATTGGTTAAGAAAGTTGAGCTGACTTTCACGAGAATGAATGCGAGCTTGGTAGATTATTTGAGGTATTTTATGATTTGTGTTGCATGAGCTCATGAAGGATTTAGTGAATTTTAGTGCGGGATTATGGCATTAATAGAGTATGGGTATTGTGAATAATCGAATGTTTTGTTCTATGGCTTTGAGCCAAGTGGGGGAGTCTGCTACCGACAATTTGATTGTATGGTTATGTGTTATATTGGTTTCGGTCTAAGACATACTTGTGGATCTGTTCTGACTTGTAGAGTTTGAGTTCGAGGATGTCTCAAGTAAGGAAATTTTGGGATGCATGATGTATTACGCCTTATAGATATATGGGAATCCTGGGATAATTCGGGTTTGTTATTTGTGGTGGACGTGATATGCCAAGAAAAGGGATCCACTCGGTTGCATAGAAGTGTGGGTTACTTCCTTGGGTATTGGCGTGTGAATAGGGCGTTGGTCGCTCGACTTGTTTTGGTGGTGCATCCAGGTTTGAATAGGGTGGATGACTCTCGAGAAGGTTCTGATGAGTTCAAGATTCACATGTGGTATTTGAGAAATTTCCGGATTTGTAAAAGGCTAAGATCTGAGAATGCATTGGATGGTGTCGAGACTCACAATATTCTTATATCATTACGGATTCTATATTTCAGTATCAGAAAGGTAAAAGAAGAAACTTTAATTCACAGAAGGTCTCTCCACAGAAGGTATCTCGGTTGTGGTGCTTTTGGGGTGCTTAAGAGGGAATGCAATGGTTTATGCACCTTAGGGTGGTGTGGTGTAAAGCTAGGATCTCTTGTAATGAGCTTTGGGTAAGGATCATGGTGTTCTGGCAAGGAGAAGTGTCAACTTGAGGGTAATTCAAAAGGAACTCAAAGAATTAGAACAACTTGGTAGTAGGTTAGATCAGCATGGTAATGGATATGATTGGTTCTTTGGGTACTTATGATGTGTTGAGTCTCTATTGGTGTTTTGTGGAAATACTCTTGGGCTTGGCGACCTGCGTGACTTGGTTAACTTAGAGAGATTCAGTTCTAATGGCTTGACTATGTGCAAATGGGTTTTGAAGTGTTTTCGATGATTTCTGCGACAATTTGAGATAGATATTATATACAGGTTTGAGGAGTATGCTATGTGTTATGATTTTCTGTTGAATGGGATCGAATGAAATATTTCTAGCTAATTGAATGTGTAATCTGCTTGTGACTCATGGTTGATAATGTGGTTCTAAGAGGGGCACGTACTACAGCTAGGGCACATGCCAGAGCAGCAACTGAAGAGCCACCAGTAGCTCCGATTGGCTGGACTTCAGGATATTTTAGTGCACTTCCCTAGCATTTTTGCTAAATCGGCTCAGACGGGATTGATCCCATTTCCACCATCTACTTCACAGGCTGGGGAAGGAGCTCAGACTCCCGCCACCCGTACTCTCGAGCAGCGGGCTCATGTTGATCAAAGTCCGGGTGTTATGCCAGTGCAACCCGTGATTGCGGTTCAGGTTGAGGTCAGGTCAGTGGCATCAGAGGATGAGTAGAAGAGGTTAAAGAGGTTCAAGAAGTATTTTCCTCCTACTTTCAGTAGTGCCACTTCTGAGGATGCACAAGGTTTTCTAGACTAGTGTCATCGTATTCTATATACTACAGGCATTGTAGACTTGAGCGGGGTCGACCTTACCGCTTTCCAGCTGATGGGGCTAGCGTATAGATTGTGGTAGGCATATTAAGAGAGTAGGCTAGCCGGTGCAACGCCACTCACTTGGGCTCAGTTCACTGATTTAGTTTTGAGAGAGTTCATCCCACAAACTCTCAGGGATATGTTATGCACCGAGTTTGAGTAGTTGTGCCAGGGGACTATGACTGTGTCCGGGTATGCTATGAGGTTTAGCGAGTTATCTCATCATGCACCTACTTTGGTTTTTACTATTAGAGAGAGAGTCTACAGGTTTATTGAGGGGCTCAATTATGGTCTCAGATTTGGGATGGCACGAGAGTTGGAGACTGATACTCCATTTCAGCAGGTTGTGGAGATTGGTAGGAGGTTGGAGCATTTTCGTGATCTGCAGCGGGAGGATAGGGAGTCTAAGAAGCCTCGTGCACTTGGAGGATCTACGGATCCCTATTTTTGTGGCAGGGCGCATCATGATAGAGGCTTTGTTTGTCAGCCTGTTCAGTATGCACTTCGGGTTTCACATGGTTATCCAGTTATCCTTGGGTCCTAGAGCCTCAATCCAGATAGATCCCACAACTACGTCAATAGAGAGGTTGCTTTAAGTGTGGGTATATCATGCACATGGTGAAAGATTGACCCAGACTACGAACGGATGTAATTCACCAGAGTACCCAGGCAATGAGTTCCGCTCTAGTTGCTACTACACCTAGACATTCAGCTAGAGATAGGGGATAGGCGGGTAGATGGCGTCCTAGAAGGGGAGGCTAGACCCATTGTTATGCATTCTTTAGTAGGACTGAGGTTGTTGTACCAGATGTTGTCATTACATGTATTGTTCCGGTTTGTCATAGAGATACATGGGTTATTTGATCCAAGTCCCATTTATTGGTATGAGTCATCCTATCTTGCTTTATATATGGATATCTTTCGTGATTCTTGTACTCTGTTTATGTGTCTACACTTGTTGGGAGTTCTATTGTGGTAGACCATGTTATTCATTCTTGTATGGTCGTTATTGGGGGTTATGAGACTAGGGATGACCTTTTATTACTTAATATGGTGGATATTTGGGTGTGAGTTCGGGATGGTCTAGCTACGACTTGCGGTTGAGGTACTCTACAACCATGGGAAGTCCGTTGTGTGTTGTAGTTTTGATCTACGGGATTGAGTTAGATAAAGGTTTTTGGTTAATGGGATGTTTATCCTACTTGTGATTTCGATATTGAGGATGGGATCCTCCTGTTTTCAGGCGGATCAGTATGTTTAGACCGGGCTACGTGCCACGGTGGGGTTATGTTAGGATGGGATTCTTTGTAATTTTTACGTGTGTTTTTCTTCTTCTTTGTGGAATGGATTCATAGTATGGTACTGATGGGGAGTTGTACCTGTTGGATTTGCTGGATAGTTCACTAATTTATTTCTCTTTCCATTTTCAGTTATATTTGAGTTACGCTTGATGGGTATGGATTGCAACGTATGTGACTAGATTGCGTTGGGTGATTGGTATGAGTTTCCATATGTTTCTTACACCATTTCAGTGTTGTGAAGGTTTGGAACAAGGTTCTAGCTGATATAAGGTTATTTACTGATACCAGGTTTGGTAATGGGCGGCGATTGTGATCGGAAATATTGTTATAGGCATGCGAGCGATGAGCTACACTGTGTGGTTATACCTTGTGAATGTATTTTTGATTTGTTGCAGCTGGTTGAGGTTGATATAGTGTGTATATGTGAAAATCGGGTCCTAGGAGGATACTTGGATGTTGAACTTTGGTTCTAAGGCTCATTGGTTGAGGTTGAAGGAATAATCATCGGTCAAGATTAGGTTGACGGGCTTATATAGATTGGGATGACGCGGGATCACCCGTAAGTATGTGTATGGTGAGTTGATACAGTGATTTGATGGCTATGGAGCGACTCTTGGCACGTTCGAGGACAAGCGTTTGTTTAAGAGGGGAAGAATGTAATGACCCAACCAGTCATTTTTTGTATTTGAGCTCTATTTTCCCTTTTGAAGCTTCCCGTGTGTGTATTTGTGGTTATGTAACTTGCGGGAATGGATGGTTTGGTTCCGGGGAGGGTTTGGATTGGTTTGGAATGCTTGGTTCTTAGTTTGGAAGCTTAAATTGAAATGTTGATTGAGGTTTGACTTTTGTGAAAATGACCCCGGAATGGTATTTTGATGGTTCCAATGGGTTCATATGGTGATTTTGGACTTAGGCGTATGTTCAAAATTGTATTCGGAGGTTCTTAAGTTGATTTGGTGCCAAAAGTTAGCAATTCAAAGGTTTACAAATTTTCTAAGTTTGAGCATGGGTTGACTTTTTGGCTATCGGGTTCAGATTTTAGTTTTGGGACTTGGAATAAGTCCGTTTTGTTATTTGAAATTATTTTGCAAAGTTTGGGGTCATTCCGAGTTTGTTTGATAGGATTCAGACGCTCGGTTGTGTTTTTAGAAGTTCTTGAGTTTTGTGGATATTTCTATGAGTTTTGGTGTTTAATTCATGGTTTTATATGTTATTTTGATAATCCGAGTGTGCGAGCGAGTTCGTATGATGTTTATGTACTTGTGTGGATGTTTTGGTGTGGAGCCTGGGGCGCTCGGGTGAGTTTTGGACTGTTTAGTGATTGTTGATTTTTGGGCTGGTGTGGCAGTTCTTGCAAATGCGATCACCAGTTCGCATTTGCGTTGATCGCATTTACGAGGTACATATCGCAAATGCGAAGGAGGCTAAGAGCGGAAGGCTTCGCAAATGTGAACCTAACCACGCATTTGCGAAAGGGGACCTGGGCAAGGGGTTCACATTTGCATTTAATTGATCGCATTTGTGGTTAGGGTAGATCTCACTTTTGTGAGGTCTTAGTCGCATTTGCGACTTTATGCGAGGCTGGGAGGTTCGCTTTTGCGAATGTTTTATCGCATTTGCGATGTTTGTAGAGGTAGCCAGGCTTCATATTGCGGACCTAAGGTCGCTTTTGTGGTAGTCGCATTTGCGAACCTCTGGTCGCATTAGTCACAAATGCGACATCTGCAACTTGTTTATAGCTGGGTATTTCGAGACTTAGCCTCATTGTATCACATTTTGAGTCCTAGACTTGATGGGAGGCAATCTTTGGAGGGGATATGCACATCTAGCTATTAGGTAAGTAGTTTTTACTCAATTGTAATATTTTAACTTGATTCCTTATGGATTTTAACATCAAAATCATGGGATTTGTAAGGAAGTTTGGGATTTTTGACTATGTTTTGAATAATAAAAATTTGAGATTTGAGATTCAAATTGGGTTCGAATTTGAAAACCAAACACATATTTGGACTTATGGGGTTATGGGTAGTATCTACCCTTCGACTCGAATTTTGAACGAGCGGGCCCGGGGTTGACTTTTATAGAATTGTATCAAGATATTAACTTTATTAATGGAAATTGGTTTCTCTTGCATTGCTTGATATTATTATGTCATCTTGTTATATTTGAGCCGAGCGGAGGTGAATTTTAAAGGAAAGGCATTTTTAGAGTACTAATTGAGGGCTTTTGAGGAAAGTATCTTGCCTAACATTGTGTGGGGGAATTACCCCTTAGGATTTGGCTTAATTTCTCATTTGTGTTGTGTGTAAATGATGTGTACACGAGGTAACGAGTGTGTACACTGACGTTTATGTATATTATGACAGGATTTGACCTGATGTTGCTTCTATTGCCTTGCTTTGATTGGGAGGTCCCCGTACTATGTCTTTTTACTTGGATTAACTACTTGAATCTATGTTCCATACTAGAGATCATGTTTTAGGATTTTATTTCCTAAGTTGGACAAGGTGGGCATTTGTAAGATTGTTACTGATTGAGTTAGCTTTTATGCTTATATGTTGAACACTCATCCATATTTGCTTGTTGAATTGTCCTTGTTTACCATGTTGTCAGATTATGAATTTATGTCTTGGTGACAATTATTGGCATGCTATGTTGTTATGATTGTTGCACACATAGACTTGTTGAGCGGATTGTTGGGGGTGTTTGCATGAAGTTTCTGCCATGATATTGTTATTGTTGATATTGCACATGTGGTATGACAAGGCGGGTTATATCGGGTTTGCACATATGACGAAACAAGCTGGAATGATTATTAAAGCGGGTGTGGTGAGGCAAGGCAAGAATTTATTTTATTGTTGCGCACGCGATGAGATAAGGGTGGCATTTTGGGGATGATGTGTGATGGTCTACAGGCGTTTTGTTGATGATGTTTGTTTGGTGGTGCGAAGGGGCATTCTTGTTTGTGCTTATGACTTCTTTATATGTGTCATGCATTTTACATGTTTGTTGCGTTGTCCCTAACATGCTAAAATGTGCCTATGTTATTACTTGTTGATTGGTTGCCAAGATGGGTTTACCTACGCGAAATTATTGACATGCATTACTATGTTTGATTCTTGAGAAGTTCTCTTGAACGTGTTATTTGACAATTGATACAGAATCGGATTATAATGTGGCACGAGGTCTTTGCCTTGCGGGTGTGATCTATGTTGTGGCACGATGTCTTTGCTGTGCGAGTGTGGTCTATATTGTGGCACGAGATCTTTGTCGTGCGAGGGTGATTGGTAATGCGGGCATGATTTTCCATATGAGTAAGATTCTACTTGGTGACTTGTTATTGAAGTTGGACCTTTATCTGTATTAAATTGTTGTTACTTGTTCTGAAGATATTACAGTTATTGCTTCCTGCTATTTTTCGTGTTGCTAGTCCTTGATATTATTGCACGGGTTATTTGACTAGTGAGTGTCTTGACTCGAACCTCGTCAGTACTCCACCGAGATTTTACTGAGTACTGATTGTGGTGTACTCATACTACGCTTCTGTATATTTTCGTGCAGATCCAGGTACCTCAAAGTGTGTGACTCGCTAGTGAGCAGATTTGGAGTTGTTGTGGAGACTTCAAGGTATATTTGTTGTTTCGCTCACAGGCCTTAGAGTTACTTTCCAATATTTTCTTTACTATTGTTTATTAAATTCCAAGATAGTGTAGTATATTGAAATTTCTTGTGTACTTTTGTAGTGCTCATGACTCCGTATTACCGAATTTTGGGATTGTGGACATTGTATTATCACTTTGGCTATGTTATGGGACATTTTCTCAGCTTTTATTTAAATATTAAATTGTTATATTCTGTCTGATGTTGAGGTGTGATAGGATTAACTAGTCTTAGAGACTAGGTGCCATCACGATCCTTAAGGTGGCATTTTGGGTCATGATATTTGTACTCTTTAAATACTTATTTAATATTGGATCTAGTGAGATATTCATGTATATACCTTAGATTTAAGTTAAAATCATTTATCCCAAACTTGTAGATGAAACCCTAGTTTCAAATCTCTCCAAACTGAGCTCCAACAGTTGGAAAATGAAAGATAAATCACAAAATTTGTCCTTAAATATTTTCTGAATAATTCGTTCAAAGATGCCCTCAGGGCTCCGGAAAACTCACATGCGGGCCGCATGTCTACCGCAGACAAAAAGTTGCACTGTCACATTCTGGTAATATAGTCATAACACTTTGTAGAAATGTCAGAATAATAAACGGTTTAAACCATCAGAACCTAGACTCAAAGGCCTACAATCTCCCACATCTTAAAATTCTTTATAAATTGGGAGATGTTCTTATTTAAATTCAAGCTAGCTGGAAAAAAGTCTTGTTTAAACAACTCAAATCTTCCAAAACTTATCCCAAACACGCCGAAACTCAACTGAGACGTTCAGATCCCCATTCCAACATCCCTATAAGTTCAAATACTCTATATGGACTGGCTTAAATCATCAAACGGAGAGTAATAACACATAAGTCAAACTTGAGTCAAACTTATAAACTCTCAAGTTCTTCCAAATTGCCAACTTTTGATAAATAATGTCAAATCCTTTCGGGGACACCCAAAATCCAATCCGAACATACCTATAAGTTTAAAATCATCATAGGGAACTACATGAACCTTCAAATCCCGATTCCTAGTCCATTTACCCAAAAGTCAAACCTTGGTCAACTCTTCCAACTCAAGACTTCAAAATGGGAACTAAGTGTTTTAATTTACTCCTGAACCTATCGGGATCCAAATAACCCCTACTCGCAAGTCATAAAATATCAAATTAACCTACAAGAAGTCTCAAATAGAGGAATAGGGTTCTAGAATCAAAACAACCGGTCGGATCATTACATCATGTTAACTTTAGTAAGAAAAGAAGAAAATATCAGCCATTCCAGACACAACTTTCTAAAACAGAAAGATGTATTATAAGGAATCAAATTCAATTTTTACTTAAACACTTCTTTCAGGAGTAGTCGTTTGGTTTTCCCAGAGATCGCCGTGAGTTCTTTTCCAAATTAGGTGGAGTGGGAAGGATTAGAACTATTTTCATCTTGAATCTAGCACCCTCACAAGGTACTATTCCTCATAAAAGAATTTTACAGAAGCTGGCACCAAGTCAATTGTCAATTCTCTACCTATAGTATGAATTGCAAAAAGATGCTCATTTGCTTGAATAGCAATAGTTAACAAATTATGTTGTCAGTAATCGAAAAGCTTAAACCAAGATACATACATCTTCTAATGGAAATACAAAGGAGACTGCGAACCTGAATCCTGACTTGCAATGTTGGGATCGAAAATAACAAGGCATCATGTGGAAGCTAACAAAGCACACCTTGAAGACGATAAATCATATGACATAGAAAAATCTATTAAAAAATGTTGTACTAATTTAATATGGTTTGGCCAAGTGATCTACATCAATCTGCTAATATAAAATAAATAAAAAACTTATGAGAGAATAAATTCTCCCTCAAAACAAAAATCTCGTAACGACTACATTGTGAATTCTATTATGTTTTTCTATGAATGAGGGATTCTCAATTTATAGAGGCCAAAACCTTTTCCTCCAAGAAAGAGATCTATCATATAAGGAAAAGATCTATATTTTCCTTTAAGGAAACGTAAAACAATTATGGTTAATATTCTACTCTTCCTTCAAGAATCCAAATATGGAATGAAAATTAGGACAAAATCCTAATAATTCTCCCCTTTGGCCTGAATTTTCTTGACAAAACTTGATCCTCCTTATTCACATAATCTTCATCACTGCTGCTTAAAAGTAGGTGTGACTTAAAAATGGAGCCTCGTGTGTTGAAAGTGAGCAGGGGTTAAAAGTGTCACGACCCCAGTCTCCCTCCTTAGGATGTCATGATGGCACCTAGTCTCTAAGACTAGGTAAGCCTAACATTCATGAATACTTATCAGAATTTAACAACTAAGATAAAAAGATAATTCGAAAAGCTCATAATAAATCCGAAACAGAACATCTATAACAAAACTCCCAAAATCGGTGGAACTGAGTCATAAGCTCAACATGAATATACTGTCTAGATAAAGAGTAAACAGTAGCAAAAGAAGGACAGAAGGTGACCCCGAGGCGTGCGAGCGTCGGGCAAGTATACCTTAAAGTCTCTGAACTGTATGGTCCACTCACTAATGCCTAGATTGAGTCTACGTACCTGGATCTGCACAAAGATTTGTAGAAGCATAGTATGAGTATACCACAACGGTACCCAGTAAGTATCAAGGCTAACCTCGGTAGAGTAGTAACGAGGCCAGGTCAAGACACCTACTAGGGCAAGATAAACAAAACAAAAATATAATAACTGTAAGTAATGGAAAGTGGAGAAATAAATGATAACAAGCAGTTTAATAACATAAGCTAATGACGGAATTTTAAGTAAAACGGCAACAAGAAAGAAACACAAAATGAGAAGCACAAATAATCAAATACGGACAAAAACTTGTAAGACAAGGAAGAATAAAAGCAACAAGAACTGTTCAACCAATAAATCTTTTCAATATGAAATGTACAACAAGAATCACCACCGAGGTACCGTCTCGTATTCGTATTTCACAATTTCAATCACAATATTTACTTATATCACCGCGTGAGCCTTACATTTGGTTTTGATAATCATTTTTCCCGAAATAGCTACACGCGTTTTAGCCCACCTTATCTCACCGTGTGGCTTCAAGTAGTTCCCCAACTAGCAACACGCGTATCAAGCCAACCTTATCTCAACGCATGTGTATCAACCCCTAGCATTATACCACTACATGTGTATCAATATCATAACACAATCACAACTCGCACCACAAGTGTCCATATGTCACGACTTGCCAAAAAGCCAACAATACCAATGTTTCCACAACAAATAGCTCATGGCTAAACCATAATGTATACAATAAACACAATAACAACAAGATGAATGAGGATCACTCAACAAGGAGAGATACCTCAACAATTAACAACTTCACCTCAATATGATAACGACTTTTACAACTTCAACACCAATAACTCAACAAGAAGATATTCCACAAAATAACAACCTCAAGTAAGAGTAATTTAACAATAAACATGTAACAAGGCAATAAGGAAAATAACAACTTCAACTAAAATATATGATACCAAATATAACAAGTAAGAGTTAGAACAAGTGCTACAACGTCAAATAAAGCATGTAAGAGTAGATTAACAAATGTAAGAGTAGATTAACTATGAAAGATGTGACATATTATAACAATTCAATTAAAGGCATGAAAATAGTCTAAATAGCCTAAAACGGCCAAATACCACATATAGCTCGTGTACCCACTCGTCACCTTGCGTACATAGCTTCCACATGACACAAATAGAACAATCAATCCAAATCCTAAGGGGTAGTTTCCCCCACACAAAGCTAGGCAAGATACTTACCTCAACTAGGCCAACTTTGGATGGCTTGAAGCTAGCCAAAATAACTTAATACCATGAATGCAAACTATAGGAAACCATTCCGGATAATAAAGTTGCAATCTTTAAAGAAAATCAAAAAGTCAACTAAAAATATCAACCTCGGTCTCGCACCTCGGAACCCTACCAAACTTACAAAATTTGAACACCCATTCAATAACGAGTCCAACCATACCAAAATTATCTAATTCCGAACTCAAATCGACCTTCAAATACCCAATTTTCACTTCAGGAAGTTTTACAAAAATCCCCCATTTCCCTCACTTTAATTCACTAAATAAATGATACAACTAAGATGGAATCATGATTAATTAACAAATCTGAGTCAAAAACACTTACCCCAATCGCCCAAAACCGAGATCTACAACTCAAAATATGTTAAAATGAACCAAACCCTCAAAATAGAGTGCTATATAGTCTACTAAGTTATTACTCTACGTGACCGCGGAAAAGCACTCGCGATCACGAAGAACGAATTCCACCAACTCACAAAAGCCTCTTACGCGATCGCGAGACTACAATCACGAACGCGATGACCATTCATCCTCAGGATACGCGATCGCGGATGAGTCCACGCGAACGCGATGAACAATACGTGCCACAACACAGCTTCACCTTCCTTCTACATGGTCGCGATCCCTCACCCGCATTCGTGATGGATAAAAATCCCAACCTTCCGCGAACGTATCCTCATCTTCGCGAACGCGAAGAGCAAATATCCATTTGCCAGCAAAGACTCTACGCGATCGCGACTAATCTTTCGTGAACGCGATGAAGGAAACCAGAAACACAGAAAACCAGCAGTCTCAACACATGAACAAATGGTCCAAACTCAACTCGAAACACACCCGGAGCCCCCGGGACCCTGTCCAAACATACGAAAAAGTCCTATAACACGGTACGAACTCACTCGAAGCCGAAAATCACATCAAACAACACCAAAATCACGAATCCCATATCGATTCAAGCCTAATGAACTAATGAACTTCCAACTTCTAAAACTAATGCCGAAACATACAAAACCAAATCCGAATGACCTTAAATTTAGCACACAAGTCATAAATGAAACAACAAACCTATTTCAACTTCGGCCACCGAAATCCGACCTTGATATCAATAAAGTCAGCTCTCAGTCAAACATCTCAACCTTCCAAACCTTCACTTTCTAGCTTTCGCTAATTCAAGCCAAAACGACCTATGGACCTCCAAATTAATATCCGGACATTCGCCTAAGTGTAAAATTACCATATGAAGCTATCAGAACCATCAAAACTCCATTCCTGAGCTGTCTACACAAAAGTCAAACTCCGGTTAACTCTTTCAACCTAAGCTTCCAACTCTAGGACTAAGTGTCCCAATTCACTTCGAATCTTCCCCTGACCCAATCCAACCACCCCGGCAAGTCACATAACCATAAATGAAGCAATAAATAGGGAAACATGGCTATAATATACAAAATGGCCGGTCGGGTCGTTACACTATCCCCCTCTTAAAATAAACATTCATCCTTGAATGAGTATAGAGACATACCTGAAGTGATGAAAAGGTGAGGATTATGGCTAGGCATATCATGCTCGGTCTCCAAAATCGCCTCCTTGACTGGTGACCCCTACATTGAACCTTCATTGAAGCAATGTTCTTTGATCTCAACTTTTGGACCTGCATGTGCAATATAGCCACCGCCTCCTCAATATAAGTCAAATCCTTGTCTAAATGGACTAAGCTAAAATCTAATTCATGAGACGGATCACCATAATACTTCCGGAGCATGGAAACATGGAAAACCGGATGGACTACAGATAAGCTTGGTGGTAATGCAATCTTGTAGGCCACCTCCCCTACTCTCTCAAGGATCTTAAAAGGACCAATATACCTTAGACTCAACTTTCCCTTATTTTCGAACCTCATCACACCCTTCATGGGTGAAACCCAGAACAAAACCCTCTCTACAACCATAAATTCTACATCACGAACCTTCCGATCAGCATAACTCTTCTGTCTAGACTGGGGTGTATGAAGCTGATCCTAAATCAACTTGACTTTCTCCAAGGCATCGCGAACCAAATCTGTGCCTAAAAACCTAGTCTCTACCGGCTCAAACCAACCAACTGGAGAACGACACCGCCTCCTATATAGGGCCTCATAAGGAGCCATCTAAATACTCGGTTGGTAGCTGTTGTTGTAGGCGAACCCCGCAAGCGGCAAGAACTGGTCCCATGAACCCCTGAAATCCATAACACTTACATGTAGCATATCCTCTATGATCTGAATGGTGCGCTCCGATTGTCCGTCCATCTGGGGTGAAATGCTATACTCAACTCAACTCGTGTGCCTAACTCACGCTGCACAACCCTCGAGAAACGCGATGTGAACTGCATGCCCTGATCAAAAATAATGAACACTGGTATACCGTGAAGACGAACAATCTTGCAGATATAGATCTCAACCAGCCGCTCTGAAGAATAGGTGGTCATAACCGGAATGAATTGTGCGAATTTAGTCAACCGGTCCACAATCACCCAACTACATTAAATTTCTTCAAAGTCTGTGGGAGCCCAACAACGAAGTCCATGGTAACACACTTCCACTTCCACTCGGGAATCTCAAGTCTCAGAAGCAAACCGCTCGGCCTTTGATACTCGTACTTCACTTGTTGACCGTTCAATCATCGAGCCACATACTTCACTATATATTTCTTTATTATCCTCCACCAATAATGTTGCCTCAAATCCTGATAGATCTTCGCGGCACCCGGATGAAATGGAGTACCACGAACTCTGGGCCACTTGAAGGATTAACTCATGCAACCCATCCATATTGGGCACACATAATTGGCCCTACGTCTGTGACACCCCGTAATCTCCAATGGAAACCTCCTTGGCATCGCCGTGCTATACAATTTCCTAAAGGACAAGCAAATGGGGGTCGTCATACTGAAACTCTCTGATGCACTCATATAAGGAAGACCGAGAAACTACGCAAGCAAGAACCTGGTTAGGCTCCGAAATATCTAATCTAACAAACTGACTAGCCAAGTCCTGAACATCCAATGCTAATGGCCTTTCCGCTACCGATAGATATGCCAAACTGCCAAAACTCTATCTTTCTACTCAAGACATCGGCCACCACGTTGCCTTCCCGGGATGATATAGAATAGTGATATCATAGTATTTAAGCAACTCTAACCATCTCCGCTTCCGCAAGTTAAGATCTTTCTACTTGAACAGATGCTGGAGACTCCGATGGTCGGTATAGACCTCACATAGGACACCATACAGATAATGCCTCATCTTCAATGGATAAATAATAGCTGCCAATTCCAAGTCATGGACCAACTAATTCTTCTCATTAACTTTTAACTACTGAGATGCGTAGACAATCACCCTACATTCTTGCATCAACACCGCACCAAGACTAATACGTGATGCATCACAATACACATTGTAAGACCCCGAACCCGTAGGCAACACCAACACTGGGGTTGTAATCAAAGCAGTCTTGATCTTTTGAAATCTCGCCTCACACTCCTTAAAGCATCTTAAAGGAGCACCCCTGTGGGTCATTCTAGTCATAAGTGCAGCAATAGATGAGAAACCCTCTACGAAACGGTGATAATATCCGGCCAAACCAAGAAAATGCCGAATCTTAGTAGCTGAAGATGGTCTAGGCCAACTCTGAACTGCTTCAATCTTCTTCAGATCTCCTTAATCCCCTCACTCGACACTAAATGACCCAAAAATGTCAGTGAATCAAGCTAGAATTCACACTTTGAGAACTTTGCATACAACTTCTTCTCTCTCAAGGTCTGGAGTACGATCCTCAATTGCTGCTCATGATCCTCCCGAGTGCGAGAATACACCAAGATGTAGTCAATAAATACAATGACGAATGAATCAAGATTTGGTAGGAATACACTATTCATCAGGTGCATATATGTTACCGGGGCATTGGTCAGCCCAAATGACATCACAAGGAACCTTTAGTGACCATACCAAGTCCTGAAGGCAGTCTTCGGAATATCCGAATCCTGAATCTTCAGCTGATGATAGCCTGACCACAAATCAATCTTTGAGAACACTCTGGTATGGCTTATCAAATAGGTCATCAATATATGGCAATGGATACTTGTTCTCTGTCATAACCTTGGTCGATAATCAATACACATGCATATAGAACCATTCTTCTTCTTCACAAATAAGACCGGAGCACCCTAAGATGACACACTAGGCCGAATGAAGCCCTTATCAAGCAACTCTTGAAACTACTCCTTTAACTCCTTCAACTCTGTTGGGGCTATACGATATGGTAGAATAGAAATGGGCTGAGTGCCCGGCAACAAATCAATACCAAATCAATATTCCTATCGGGCGGCATGCCCGGAAGATCTGCCAGAAATACATCTGGATAGTCTTAATGGTAGGAGTATCAACACTGACATCCCTCACAAAGTCTAGATATGCATCAAACCCTTTCCCAACCATTCATTGTGCCTTAAGGAAATACACCACCCTGCTAGCAACATAATCCAAAGTACCCCTCCACTCCAACTGCGGCAAACCTGGCATAGCCAATGTCATCGTCTTGGTGTGACAATCAAGAATAGAATGATAGGGCGATAACCAGTCCATGCCTAAAATAACATCAAAATCTACCTTACTAAGTAATAATAGATCAACTCTGGCCTCAAAACCACCAAGAACAACTAAACACGATCGATACACACGGTCAACAACGATGGAATCTCCCACTAGTGTGGACACAAAGATAAGAGAACTCAAAGAATCACGCGATATACCCAAATACGGAGCAAAGTAAGATGATACATAGGAATAAGTGGATCCTGGATCAAATACAATTGATGCATCTCTATAACAAACTGGAACAATACCTGTGATGACTGAGTCTAATGCAACCACCTTTATCCTAGTCGGAAGAGCGTAACATCTATCCTGACCTTCCCCTCTATGGCAACCCCTACCCACCCGACCACCTCCTCTAGTTAGCTGTGTATGTGGAGTGGCAACCGGTGCGGTAACCACGGCCTAAGAAGTCTGGGGGCCCTATGGAATATGTGGAGCCTGAGTAGTCTGTGGAGGTACATCCCTCTTGAGTTTGGAGTAGTCCATCACTATATGATGAGTATCACCACACTCAAAACAAGCTCTCGGAGGACGTGGCTGCTGAAATTGGCTCGGGCTTGGTCGAATGGATTGACAGCTGAAAGCGCCCCATGTAGGAGGTGCACTAGACAGTGGTGGTGCATAATGGGCAGCCTGAGACTTGGGAGTAGTCGGAATANATCGAATCAAGCCAAAATTCACACTTTGAAAATTTTGCATACAACTTCTTCTCTCTCAAGGTCTGGAGTACGATCCTCAATTGCTGCTCATGATCCTCCCGAGTGCGAGAATACACCAAGATGTAGTCAATAAATACAATGACGAATGAATCAAGATTTGGTAGGAATACACTATTCATCAGGTGCATATATGTTACCGGGGCATTGGTCAGCCCAAATGACATCACAAGGAACCTTTAGTGACCATACCAAGTCCTGAAGGCAGTCTTCGGAATATCCGAATCCTGAATCTTCAGCTGATGACACCCCGACCATAAATAAATCTTTGAGAACACTATCGCACCCTGAAGCTGGTCAAATAAGTTATCAATGCGTGATAATGGATATATGTTCTTCACTGTGACCTTGTTCAACTGCTGATAATAAATACACATACTCATAGAACCATCCTTCTTCTTCACAAACAGAACTGGGGTACTCCAAGGTGACACACTGGGATGGATGAAACCCTTATCGAGCAACTCTTGTAGCTTCTCCTTTAACTCCTTTAACTCCGCTGGTGCTATACGATATGGTGGAATAGAAATGGGTTGGGTGCCTGGAAATAAGTCAATACCAAAATCGATATCTCTATCCAGCGGCATACCTAAAAGATCTACCAGAAATATATCTAGGAAGTCTCTTACTACCAGAACTGACTCAACGGTAGGAGTATCGGCACTAACATCCCTCACAAAGGATAGATATGCATCACACCCCTTCTCAACCATTCGTTGAGCCTTTAGAAAGGACACAACACTGCTAGGAACGTAATCCAATGTACCCATCCACTCTAACCATGACAAACTTGGCATAGCCAGTGTCACAATCTTGGTGTGACAATCCAGAATAGCATGATAGGGCGATAACCAGTCCATGCCTAAGATCACATCAAAGTCTACCATATTAAGTAACAATAGATCAACTCTGGTCTCAAAAACACAAATAACAACTAAACACAATCGATACACAATGTCCACAATAATAAAATCTTCCACAGGCGTGGACACATAAACAGGAGAACGCAAAGAGTCACGAGATATATCCAAATATGAAGCAAAGAAAGATGACACATATGAATAACTTGATCCCAGATCAAATAAGACTAATACATCCCTATGATAAACCGGAACCATACATGTGATGACAACATCCGATGCAACTGCCTCTTCCCTACCCAAAAAGTATAGAATCGGGCATGGCCTCCCCCTCTAGGGAAAACTCTACCCGCCTGACACCCACCCCTAGCTGGCTGTGCAGGTGGAGCAGCAACTAGAGCAATAACCATGGCCTGTGAAGTCTGTGGACCAAGTGGAATCCGGGGAGCCTGAGTAGTCTATGGAGGCGCGCCCCTCTTGGGATGTCCCTTACCATATGTCTGGTATCACCACACTTAAAGCAAGCCATCGGTGGACGTGGCTACGTAAACTGAACCTGGCTTGGTCGGCTGGACTGACCGATGAAGGCACCCCGTGCAGGAGATGCACTAGATAATGGCTGGGCAAAAGGCAACCTGAGACCTCGGAGTAGCCGGAGCACCACTAGAAGCTGGAAGTGCTTAATGAACTGGACGACTCACATAGCCCCTACCATGGAGGTCTACATCTGGGGCGCGGGCACCACTATATCCTCCAGAATCTCGAGTGGCCTTACTGTCCTCTCTCTCACGGCCTTGCATACCCTCCGACCTCCGTGTGATCTCAACCACTTACTGATACAGAGTATCTATCTCCAACTCTCGAGCCATATTGAATCTTATACCATAGTTGAGCCCCTCAATGAATCAGCGGACTCGCTCTCTGACTTTAGAAACCAAGGCAAGTACATGTATGGACAACTCACTGAATTTGATGGTATACTCTGACACTATCATAGTACCCTGGTGCAACTGCTCAAACTATGTGCGACATGCATCTCAAAGGGTCTGGGAAACAAACTCTCTCAAGAACATCTCTGAAAACTGAGTCCATGTAAGTGAAGCTGCATCGGCTGGGATACCCTCCTTGTAAGCCTGCCACCACTGATACGCTGCTCTTCACAGCTAGAATGTAATAAAAGCAACTCCGCTCATCTTCACAATACCCATGGTGTAGAGAATACAGTGGCACTTCTCTAGAAAACCATGTGCATCCTCTGTAGCTAGGCCATTGTAAGTATGAGGATGATACTTCTTGAACCTCTCAAGTCTCAGCTCCTCCTCCTTAGATGCCACTGCCCTAACCTCAGGCTGAATTGGAACAACCGGATGCACTGGCATAACTCCCGGGACCTGATCAATCTGGACCCACTGCTCTGGAGTACGGGCTACGACAGTTTGGGCTCCTTCCCCGGCCTGAGATATAGCTGGTTCGAGGGGGATCAATACCGCCTGAGCCAGAGCACTCAACATGCTCATAAATTATAATGGGGTCTCCTGAAGTGCAGGGATGACAACAGGCGCCTCGGGTGCCTGTCCCCCAACCAGAGCTACTGGCGGCTCCTCAGTCGCTGCTCGGGCAAGTTCTCTAGCTGCACCACGTGCCCCTCCCCGGCCTCTTCCCCGGCCCCGGCCTCTCACAGCTCTAGCAGGGGGCACGGGTGTCTGATCGTTAGATTCAGTAGTTGTCACGACCCAAAATTTCCCACCGACGGGACCGTGATGACGCCTACTATTTCCCTTACTAGGCAAGCCAACGTTAGAAAATCATTAAAACAATTCCTTATTTCCATTTAGTAATTAAAAATAATTAACTAAGATGAAATATAATAAGTGCGGATTATCATAAAACTGTATTAATTACTATCACCCGGATCTGGAGTCACAATTCACGAGCATTTTAGAATTTACTACAAGTAATAGTCTGAAAGAAATACAACTGTCTAAATGAATGAAAACAGTAGAACAGAAAAGATAGACGGGGACTTCAAGGTCTGTGAACGCCGACAGATCTACCTTGAGTCTCCGGA
>AWOL01S0051333.1:0-37063 GCA_000715115.1 Nicotiana otophora | reverse complement strand
GGTCAAGGATTTGAACCGATTTTCGTTCGATCTTGATGAGATCTGCTTGCCATGTTTAGGAAAGCTGTATAGAAGAGTAACCAATACCAGGGAGAGGCCGTATATGGTGAAGAATAACCATAGAATCCCATATTTTATCGGATTAAGAAAGATTTTAGGGGGGCAGCGGTGGCTAGGATTCTTAGGAGGGAGAAGGGAGGTGAGGATATGAGGGCGGCGGACGGTGAGAATAAGGTTAGGGTTAGGGGTTTTGGGGTAATAAAAAAGGGGGATTTGATGTGGGTCGTTGATCTTAGAGATCAACGGCCACGATTAGAAAGGAGTTGGATCGCGTNAGCGGTGGCTAGGGTTCTTAGGAGGGAGAAGGGAGGTGAGGATATGAGGGCGGCGGACGGTGAGAATAAGGTTAGGGTTAGGGGTTTTGGGGTAATAAAAAAGGGGGATTTGATGTGGGTCGTTGATCTTAGAGATCAACGGCCACGATTAGAAAGGAGTTGGATCGCGTTAGGTTTGGACGGGTCGCGACCGGGTTCTGGGATTGGGTTAATTTGATTTGGGCTGGGGGTTATTTTGGGATAGGGTATTAGGTTTTGGTCCATTGCTTGGTCCGAAAAATAGTTAGGATTTAGGCTAGTTTTTAAATACCCAATATATTAGCAAAATAAAATAATAATTTATAAAAGCAATTAATAAATTAAAAAAATATTACTTGTCCACTAAAATGATTAAAAATAATAATTTACATAATAAAAATATAAAAAGTTATTTTTTGCATAAATAATGTAATTATACATGAATATGGGCTATTATTGCAAAAATATGCAATTTAACCTTTAAACTGCAAATGTAATTATAAGAAATGCACTGAAAATATTTAAAACCTCATATTGGTATAAATGATAAGTTTTAGATGATTACGTCATCATAAAAATAATTTGAAGGGTAATTATTGGATATTTATATAATACAATGCAGTAATAAATTGGTTTAAAGTCTTAGAAATTATGAGAAATACCTGTGTATGCTTATAAATCAAAATGATGATGTATATGCACTATTTTTAATATATATATATATATATATATGTATGTATTTAAAAATATGAGGGGAAATTGGGTATCAATAGTTGCCCCTCTTTACCCGGGAATAATGAAAGAGTTATCGGATAAAGAAATGGTGACCGAATTGTGTGATTTGAAAAATGGAGGCCAAATTCCAGTTTTTAAGTTGCCTACATTTCTCTGGTTTTACGGGAATCAGGTCGTGTGTAGTTCTGGATCAAACGGTGGAATAAGCCGATGAAGTTGTTATGGGAACGGACAAGCTCTTCTGGATAGGACGATATCGGAATTGTGAATGAATGTACCTTGGAATAGTTATTGATATTTTAACGGTTATCAGATGGGAATGGGTAACGGTCGGTGGTTGGTTACGTTTGAAATAATTGCAGGATGTGAACGTTGAACGGAAACCGGAGCAAATATTTATCCCATTGGGAGAACGATTACCTCCTGGATTACCTAAAAAACTTAAATACAATGCATGCAGGTGTATATTGCGATAATTTAAACATGATGCAAATTTCCTTTGGACCATGAAAGTTGTCTTTGGACGATGGGGATGATGTCCTTAAACCATGATGTCATGTTCCATGAATTGCATGATAAGGGATTCGCAGGCCATGAAATGATGTTCTCGGGCCATGCAAATGGTGCCTCTGAACTATGACACCTTTGAAGAATGATGTGCAATATTGAGAGATCCTTAGGCCATGGCATGGTGTCTTCCGTTTATGAGGATGATGCCTTCGGACTATGATGCCTTTAGACAGAATGGCGATGGTTCAGCCCATGAGATGCAAAGACATGATGTTTGGTCATATGCGAATCGAAACAAGACACATCTTAGTCTTGTGTAAGATCGGGGGCAGATCTTAGCCTTATACGACTAGGGAGGCAATGCTTAGCCTCATGCGAAATGGGAGACAATGATTATTCTCACGCAATTGAGGAAGCAGGGCTTAGCCTTACGCAAGATGGGAGACAATGCTTAGTCTCATGCAAGAGGAGGCAAGGCTTAGCCTCATGTAAGTGGGAGACAATGCTTAGTCTCATGCATGGGAAGGCAATGCTTAGCCTTATACTATTGAGGATGTAGGGCTTAGCCTCATGCAAGCGGGATACAATTCTTAGTCTAATGAGGGGGAAGGCGATGCTTAGCCTTATGCAATTGAAGAGGCAGGGCTTAACCTCATGCAATGGTGGAGACAATGCTTAGTCTCATGCAGGGGAAGGCAGTGCTTAGCCTTATGCAATTGAGGAGGCAGGGCTAAACCTCATGCAAAATAGAGACAATGCTTAGTCTCATGCAGGGGAAGGCAGTGCTTAGCCTTATGCAATTGAGGAGGCAGGGCTTAGCCTCATGCAAAATAGAGACAATTCTTAGTCTCATGCAGGGGAAGGCAGTGCTTAGCCTTATGCAATTGAGGAGGCAGGGCTAAACCTCATGCAAAATAGAGACAATGCTTAGTCTCATGCAGGGGAAGGCAGTGCTTAGCCTTATGAAATTGAGGAGGCAGGACTTAACTTCATGCAAAGGTGGAGACAATGCTTAGTCTCATGTAGGGGAAGGCAGTGCTTAGCCTTATGCAATTAAGGAGGCAGGGCTTAGCCTCATGCACGATGGAGACAATGCTTAGTCTCATGCAATGAACATATAATAAATAGTAGCAGAGTATTTCTTAGCTGGAAATGTGTTTGCGCTTGGCAGCTTTGTCGTTATGAAGATAGTGATTCTGAGGTGTGCCCGAATTTGAGAATATTTCTTGTTCCTGCATCCAAAGGACAATCATGAGTTTTACGGGGGAAGGTTGGTTCGTGCCTCAACCTGCCTACTTTTCTTTGCTATGTATCAAAGTCCTGCTTGAGTTACCACGGGTAGCATCTGGCTGTTTCATAAAAATAAAGTTTTTGAAAATGTGCGTGCATATGATGAATGTAGTTATTTAAAATACATTAGTATGCAATATCGGATAAATTAGATGAACCAATGACTATGATACTTTAGAGACATTGCTACTTCCTTAGCATTTTGAGGGTCCTCCTCAAAATTCTGCCCCAGTTTACTTAGGCGATTCTCTGACCGTTCTGCATATGATGACGTTGGCTGGACTTACTCCGGAATTTTGAGGGTACTCCTCAAAATTCTGCCCCAGTTTCTGGTTGTGGGAAAAATGAAAATTTTATTGAATTGTGACCGAACCCACATGGCTGCCTACGTATCCCCTCTTAAACGTGAATCAGGTCGAGCGTAGTTCAATTACATCAGATGAAGAAATGCGAACATTCTAAACATAATATCTTTTGACTGCGTCTGAATTGATAGGCTTTGGCCAAACCTTTCCATACATTTCTACGAGTATGAGTTCTCCTCCTGTTAGTACTTTGTGAACCATATAGAGCCCGTTCCAATTGGACAAAAATTTCCCTTTGGCTTCATCTTGATGCGGGAAAATCCGCTTCAGTACCAGCTGCCCTGGTGCGAACTGTCTAGGTTTGACCCTTTTGTTAAAAGCTTTGGACATCCTATTCTGATAGAGTTGACCATGACACACTGCATTCATTATTTCCCATCAATGAGTGCTAATTGTTCATAGCGGCTTCTTATCCATTCTGCATCACTAAGTTTATCTTCTTGTATAATTCTTAAAGAAGGAATTTCAACTTCGATAGGAATGACAGCTTCGGTACCGTAGACCAGCAAATAGGGAGTTGCCCCAATTGATGTGCAGACTGTGTTACGGTACCCCAATAAGGAAAATGGTAACTTCTCGTGCCATTGCTTGTGGTTGTCTACCATCTTCCTCAATATTTTCTTGATATTCTTATTTGCAGCCTCCATGGCTCCATTCATTTGAGGCCTGTATGCTGTGGAATTCTTGTGCTTGATTTTGAAGGTCTCACACATAGCCTTCATTAGGTCACTACTGATATTGGCGGCGTTGTCGGTGATGATGGACTCTGGAACCCCGAATAGGCAAACAATACGATCTCTGATGAAATCTGCAACGACTTTCTTGGTTATAGCTTTGTAGGATGCAACTTCGACCCATTTTGTGAAGTAGTCTATGGCCACTAAAATGAACCTGTGCCCGTTTAAAGTGGAGGGATCGATTGGTCCAATGACGTACATTCCTCAAGTGGAAAAGGCCAAGGTGCACTCGTTGTATTGAGTTCATTTGGTGGAACCTGTATCATATCTGCGTGTATTTAGCACTAATGACATTTCTGGACATACCTGATGTAGTTTGTTTCCATAGTCATCCAAAAATAACCTCCATCAGTATCTTCTTGGCTAAAACGAAACCATTCATGTATGGTCCGCAAGTTCCAGAGTGTATCTCTTCGAGCAGTTTGGAAGCTTCCTTTGCTTCAACACACCGTAATAACCCTAGGTCTGGAGTACTTCTATACAAAATTCCTCCATTTTGGAAGAAATGGTTGGACAATCTTCGGAGCGTGCATTTTTTAGTATGATTTGCATGCTCTGGGTACTCTCCTTTTGCCAAGTACTTCTTGATATCATGGAACTATGGGTTCCTGTCTGCTTCTTCTTCAACATGAGCACAGTAAGCTGGCTGATTATGAATCCTTACCGGAATTGGGTCGATGAAATTCTTGTCTGGATGCTGTATCATGGAGGACAAATTGGTCAATGCGTCTGCGAACTCATTCTAGATTCTCGGGACATGTCTAAACTCTATCTTCGTGAACCTCTTCATCATCTCTTGCACATGATATAGATATGGTAATATCTTGGTATTCTTTGTAGCCCATTCTCACTGCATCTGATGTACCAGAAGATCTGAATCACCAATTACCAGTAATTCTTGGATATTCATGTCAACGGGCAAATTGAGCCCCAGTATGCAAGCCTCATACAACAACAACAACAACAACAACCCAGTATAATCCCACTAGTGGGGTCTGGGGAGGGTAGTGTGTACGCAGACCTTACCCCTACCCTGGGGTAGAGAGGCTGTTTCCAAATGACCCTCGGCATCCTTTCCAAATATGCAAGCCTCATATTCTTCCATATTATTGGTGCACGAAAATCTGAGTTTCGTGGATACCGGATAATGTTGACATGTTTCTAACACCAAAACGGCTCCAATACCCACTCCTTTGAAGTTTGCGGCTCCATCAAAAAATATTCTCCATCCATCGTAGGCTTTGACGATATCTTCTCCTACGAATGATACTTTTTCATCAGGAAAATACGTTTCTAGTGGTTTGTATTCTCCTCCTAAAGGATTTTTCGCAAGATGATCTGCTAATTCTTGTCCCTTAACCGCCTTCTGAGTCACATAGACGATGTCGAATTCACTCAAAAATATCTGCCATTTTGCCAGCTTCCCTGTAGGCATGGATTTCTGGAAGATGTACTTTAGAGGATCCATCCTTGATATGAGATATGTGGTATAGGCACAGAAGTAATGCCTCGGTTTTTGGGATATCCAGGTCAAAGCACAGCAGGTGCGTTCCAGCAAAGAATACCGTGCTTCGTATGGTGTGAACTTCTTACTCAGATAGTATATGGCATATTCTTTCCTTCCCGTCTCTTCGTGTTGTCCCAAGACACAATCGAAAGCCCCATTTAATACGGAGAGATAGAGTAGTAATGGTCTACCATGTTCTGGCTGGACCAGGACTGGCGGTGTGGACAAATATTCTTTGATTCTGTCAAAAGCTTTCTGGCAGTCTTCAGTCCAACTGGTTGCAGCATCCTTCTTTAACATTTTGAAAATAGGCTCACAGATCACGGTTGATTGTGCTATGAAGCGGCTGATGTAATTAAGATGTCCCAAGAAGCTCACCATGTCTTTCTTATTCTTTGGAGGTGGCAAATCCTGGATAGCATTGACCTTTGATGGGTCTAGCTCAATTCCTCGGTGGCTGGCGATGAATCCTAACAACTTTCCTGCGGGGACCCCGAAGGCACATTTTGCCGGATTCAATTTAAATTTATTTCTCGGAAGTTGATCAAAGAATTTCCTCAAGTCTTCTATGTGAACTGTACTCTTCTTGGATTTGATGATGACATCATCCACATATACCTCTATCTCTTTTTGTATCATGTCATGAAAAATAGTTGTCATGGCCCTCATACAAGTGGCCTCAGCATTCTTCAGACCAAACAACATCATTTTATAGCAGTACACCACCCACAGTGTAATAAAAGTTGTCTTTTCGGCATCCTCTTCATCCATCCAGATCTGATGATATCCCGCGAAGCAATCCAAAAAGGATTGGAGTTCATGCTTGGCGCAGTTTTTGATCAGTATGTGTATGTTAGGTAACGAGAAATCATCTTTGGGACTTGCTCTGTTTAGGTCCCAATAATAGATACATACTATGACTTTCCCATCCTTCTTCGGAACTGGCACGATGTTAGCCAACCAAGTTGGATATTCAACCACTCTGAGAACCTTAGCTTTGATCTATTTGGTGACTTCTTCTTTTATTTTTAGACTTATATCTAGCTTGAACTTTCTGAGCTTCTACTTTACTGGTGGACACATTGGGTTGGTTGGTAGTTTATAAGCCACTATGAACGTGCTCAAACCAGTCATATCATCATAAGACCATGCAAAAATGTCTTCATATTCTTTCAGGAAAGTGGTGTATTCTTCTTTCTCTGATGGTGACAGGTGAATGCTTATGCGAGTTTCTTTGACTATTTCGGAATCTCCCAAATTGACTACCTCTGTTTCGTCCAGGTTGGACTTAGGCTGGTTCTCAAAATATTCAGCTTCTCTAATAATTTCTTCAGGTATTATATCCTCTTCTTATATTTATTTCGAATCACTATCCTTATGTTGCGTTGTCTCATTACATGTCACAGTTTTTGGTCCTTCACGATAAGAAATGGTAATGTTGTAGAGAGAAAAATGTAGAGAATAGTAATAAATAATAAAATAACAAACCATTGATAATTATCAAGATGTCAAACAAAAGGGATTTTTTAATGATTCAGACAAATGTTTCAAAACAAAATACTGAAAATATTTTACAAATGCTCATAAGAATTGTTTTCAAAACCATTTGTCCTTCTCGATCGTGTTAACACGCTCAATGCAATGGTAAGTCTCTCCCCCTAACTTCCTTCTATTCTCCACAACCGGGACAGTCTAGTTGGTGTAAATAGGGTTACTCCAGTCTCCATGAATGATCACCTCCTGATAATTCCATTCAAACTTCATAGCCTGATGCAGATTAGACGCTACATCCCCAACGGCGTGTATCCAAGGTCGTCCCAATAGCATATTGTATGAGGAAGATATGTCGAGCACTTGGAAATCAACATCAAACCAAGTTGGACCCATTTGTAAGCAGAGGTTGGTTTCTCCGATTGTGGCCCTTTGAGACCCATCGAACGCTTTTACGTTCATAGTTCCTGCTCGTATCCCATGCAAACCTTTACCTAACCTCTTCAAAGTAGTCAACGGGCCAATGTTGAGACTTGAACCCCCATCTATCAAGACCCTGGCAAAGAATTTGTCTTCGCACTGCACTATGATATGCAGTGCCCTGTTGTGACTCAAACCTTCCGGCGGCAGTTCATCTTAGTGGAAAGTGATCTTATGGCTTTCCAATACTTGTCCTACCATGTTGGCCATCTCTCCACTGGTAATGTTGTTGGGTACATAAGCCTCATTCAACACTTTCATCAACGCGTTCCTATGTGCCTCAGAATTCTGCAGTAGTGATAGAATGGATATATGAGCCGAGGTTTTGTTCAAAGGATCAACCAAAAAATACTCCATTGCTTGCACCTTTGTCCAAAGATCATCCGGGTCGGTTTCAATGATAGGCTGCCTAGAAGCGGCTTCTTTACTTGTTCCCCCCAAATGCTCGGGCATGTAAACCCTACCAGTTCTGGTCATACCTTGTGCTATACTAGTTTCTTCCATTTTCCCCTTTCCTTTCTTTCTCACTTCTGCAGTATAGTCCCAGGGGCACAACATTGGAATTAAAGGATGGTGTAGGTGCTACCGTTACGATGAATGGTGTGGTCACTTCTACTTAGAACGGAGTTGGCGTGGCTAAGGCCGTTGTTACTTCAACCTCGAATAGAGTCGGTGCGACTACCTGAACTTCAATCGGTGATTGTATCTTTACCACAATAGGCGTGAGAGTGACTGGAGGCATTTTGGGATCATCCTCTTCTCTAATGAGCCCAATTGACCCCTCTAGGTCCCATTCTTCAGCAGTTTCTATCACATTAACGCCACACCCCTGTGATCCGGGAGGGGATTATTGCGAACGTTAGGTGCAGTCTTCTTTGCTTGTATAACTTTGGTATCAATCAACGTCTGGATCTTATCCTTCAGAGTGCGACATTTATTAATAGTGTGACCCTTCATGCCTGAATAGTAGGCATATGTCTTATTCGGATTAACCCATTGAGAGGAATTTTCCATGGCGACAGCAGGAATGGGAGTGACATAACCGATAGTTTTCAATCTCTCATACAACTGGTCAATAGGTTCGGTAATAGGAGTGTATTGTCTGGGTGGCCTACGGTCGAAATTTGGCCTGGGATTTTGGTAGTTTTGTCTGGATGGTGGTGAGTGGTAATATGTTGGCTGAGTGTTGTAAGTGTGGTAAGCGGTAGCGGGTTGTCAATATCTAGGAGGTGAAGGATGATATGTGGGTGGAGGTGTTTGGTATGTGAGAGGAGACTTCGGACCTTGGGCTACTATCACAGTCCCTACTTTCTTCTTTTTGGATATGTCCCCCGACTGCAAGGCTTTGTTCGTAGCCTGGAGTGCCTCGAAATTTGTTACCATCCCGCTTTTGATTCCATATTCTTTCTCCCAATTTGATGATGTCGGAGAATTTATGGTTTTCAATAACCATCAACCTCTCATAATATTGCGGATCCTGGGCCCGGACAAAAAATTTGTTCATTCGTTCTTCTTCCAATGTTGGCCTTACTTTTGCAGCCTCTGATCTCCACCGAGTAGCATACTTACGGAAAGTTTCTATCGGCTTCTACTTAGGATTCTGGATATAGAAGACGTCTGGTGCATTCTTTGTGTTGAATCTAAACCGATCTATAAAATTTGACGCCATGCTTACCCAATTAATCCACTTCTTTGGATTTTGACTGATGTACCAGGATAGGGCGTCTCCAGTGAGGCTCCTCATGAACAGCTTCATGCGGATTCTTTCATCTTTACCAACCCCTACGAGTTTGTCATAATACGTCCTTAGATGTACCTTTGGATCACCTGTCCTGTCTAATATTTAGAACTTAGGAGGTTTGTAACCCTCTGGCAGTTCTACGTCCGATTGAATACATAAATCTTTATAGTTCAAACCTTCGATGCCTTTCCCACCTTCAACACCCTAGACTCAACTTGTAAGCTTCTTATGTTCTTCTGCCATGTTCTTGATGAACAGGTCCTTCTCGGCGGATTTCGGTGTATACGGTGTTTGTTGTGAAGTGTGGGGTAAGGTTTCAATGTATATGGGGTTACTTTGGCAGACTCTAGGGATTTGGGTTTAGTGGTGATCATCGGTCGAGTTTTGGGGATCAGGAGTAGGTTGTGGTGTATTTTGAGGAGTGTGGTAGGTGGTAGTTTATGGGTACTGGGTCAGATGATGATGATGCATGGAGGAGTTGGTACTGGTGGAGGATTAGGACTTTTGGGAGGCGTGGCATATTGATGAGGTACGGGAAAATTTTGCGGGTGCTAGTTTTGTGTGTTTTGAGGAGGTGTTGGGTTTTGGGCATTTTGTTGGTTGATGTCGGGAACATTCGGGGTAAGGGAAAGGTTTGCCAAGTTACGGACCTGCTCAAGTTTCCCTTGTAACTCCAGTATCTTTTGCTCTAACCGTAAAACCAAGTAATTCTGCGCCGGAGTACTTCGACCATCGGAAGTTTCGACATTCTCGGCGTGTGCAGCGTTGTCTTTCTTGATACCACTCATATCGTCCATCTTAGCTTTTCCTTTGTTCTTGGTATCACTTGGAAGAGGAGGACGTGGAGGACCTCTAGACCTGGTATGATATTTTGTATTACCAATATGCACGAACCAACCTTAGGGGATAGGAATAAACAAAGAAAAGATGAAAAACAAAAAGTAAACAAGTCAGTAAGGAGTATTAAAAGGATATTTACGATATTTAAACACGTATTGCAGAATTATAAATTCGTGTCCTAATTTAGGGACCTCATCATGCCCGACATAGGCCTAGCGACATATAGCTTTAGAGAAAACTCAATGCCGATAACTGCGTCATTTCATTAATATGATAAATAGACCAAATCTCTACTAAAACGACAATAATTAGAAAGAGTCACTAGTGGAATTTGCCTTATTACAATCAAATTCTAAAATGAATCTAGAAAACATCATTCCTAATCTACTAAGTCCCATAGGAACCTTCTCCAAGCTTGGCCATCTTAGCACCGTCAATCAGATTCCCCAGGTCGCGCATGTCCAAAAGCAGATACGCCCTTGCTAGATGTCCTCCTTCATTTCCCTCTGCGTTCTAACAATCCGAGACCCTTTTCCTCATCTTTCCCTCAAGTTCGGTCAAACCCTGCTCCAAATACTCTGACCTTTCTGTTGATTTAGTAGCGATTCCCCTCCATTCATTGATTGCTTCCATGTCCACTTTATGTTGTTCCAAATGCCTGGCCTTAGATTCAAAGACCTTTTTGCCCAACCTCCTGTATTTGACTTATGCTTCAGCAGCGTCGTCTATGACACTATTTTTCAAATCAACCCCTGGCTTGACCACTCCTGCTATGTCATCAACCAACCATGATGGGTAGAAGTACACATAGCTGGTATGATACATTCTAGCTCGATGGTATCTTTCTCCACAATAATATTTTGATGCCACATGTGCTGTGCCTCGAACTTGAACGGAATGGCATTCCCTTGGAAGTCTGCTATGTAATGAACCATTTTGGTAACTCGTGGTATAACCTATTTTCTCTCAGCTTGCCTCATGACTCTGATAGGAATATAAGGATAGATTCCCCTTAATCCGATTAGCACTAGATGAGGAACATATCTTGATCTGATGATGAATTCACTGCTAGGGAATCACTCGAACATCCAATGTACCTTGTCGTCAGTCAAATTGCTAAATAAATGTACCTAGCTCACAGCGTTTCCCGGTTGTGCAAACCTGTATGGGATAAAAGTCATTCTCTTCGGATGGTGATAAGCTATGTGGTCATTCCATGGTCGTTGCGGAAATTCTTGACGGTATTGTCCTCTCTGAAGGTGTTCTAACAATCATATTTGCAGCAACAGATTGCAACCCTTGAAATGCATATATCCCCTTTTGCAACGGTCTAAGGCCCGGTACATCTCAGCCACGATCATTGGGACAATAGTGTAAGTTTACCCTTCAATTCCTTCCATTAGGGTCTTAGTGACCATAGCTAGGCGAGTGTGGATCCTTTCTCCTTGTATCGGGAATATCAGCATCCCTAGAAAACAGACAATAAATACAAAAACCCGGCGGTGAGTCCAACCCAAAGAAGTGATGGCAAATTCATCATGGTAAAGGCGATATGACTTGTTGTGACCATAACGCTCATAAAGGAAATTGAATGGAATGTAAGTTTTCTTCAGACAGACTAACTCATCATTCTTCCTGAAACCCATCATTTTTAGGGAAACTCGAGAAGTGCAGTTTTCCGGTACCAACAAGCCAGGGCTAACCCATGGGAGACCAGCGAAGCCTCCTATTTCCTCTAGAAAGGGAGTCATTTCTATATCACCAAAACGGAAGACGACCCTCTTCTCATCCCAGAACATGGTGGCAACCTCAATTAATACTTTGTTCGGCTGAATATCTAACAAAGAAGGTAGATTCCCGAGAACTTTTTTCACATGGTTTTTGTCACTTAACGAGAGATTTTCCCACCAATCTAGCAACAAAAGTTGGATACTTCGAACCATGCCGAACCTGGGGACTTCGTGCCTCATTTCTACAAAACAAATAAAGTTAGCCTTTTCCCCCTCCGGATTCGACTATTTACACATTAATGATTAATATATCGGCACATTTTCTCCAAATAATGCACATATCATGATTGTACCCATTGGGATTTAAGGAAATCCCGGCGGGCTTTGGACAAGGCTCGCCTTAGAGAGTTATTACGTGGACAGCGTTCTAACCCATACTAGGTTTAGACATGATGCATGCACAGTTAATATTAGATTGGGGGTTTCTAGAAGAGTCTAGACCGGTACCCTCAAGTGGACAACTTGAGAGGGGAAGGCACGGAACCGTCGATTGCACCACTGATTGACTAGTTTTACCACAAATAAGCCTTTCCAAATTTAAAAGGGTGATTTAGGAAGAGCATAGACACTCATCAAGTGCCGCTATGGTATTAATTATGCGCGAGTGGAATATGATATGGAGCATGCTTTATGTAAAGATAAAACAACATGTTGTCAAGTATTTTGCATGATGAAGACAATAAACGCTGTATTAAATAGAGTGTAAAAGCATAAAAAGAAAGGAAAACAAGGAAGAAGTTAGTTCGCGCAATGTGAAAGAATTGCAATAAAGTAAACAAAAGGGCAGGGATGGGGAAAGACATGATACAGAGAATTTTAAAACAAAATGATTCGGACCAAGTGAACATAAATGGGAAATAAAGGGAAAACGCATATTTTAACCAAATTAAGCAAAGATTTGCATATTAATATGAATTCACATAAAGGAAAAATAGAGAAAAGGATGTGCATGTAGCAATAAAAGGGAAACGGGAGCGGGATATTCATGTAAAAGCAAAATAACAAATACACGCTTATCAGAGAAGACTAATTCATATAGACCAAGTTCGCTATGGTAAGGGCCTAAAAACAATATCCCTAGTAGAGTCGCCATGCTGTCGCGCCCCTCTTTCTCGCGAAATCGGGTTTCGACACGTGACAACTCTTTTAAAGGAAGGGTGTTAAAAGAGAGAGTCGCCACCTAATGAGTTTGAGGTGCGTTAGGGCACCTATTTGCAGATAACTCTGGTTTAACCAGTTGGCGTCACCAAAGATCGGGTAAGGGCTCAAATTACCTCGATGAGAAGGTGTTAGGCACTCTTCGAGGTCCACAACAGTGGGTCCTGGCCAAACTTGAATTATATGAATTAGTCAAATAGTCATAGAGAAAAACAAGAAGTTTGAAAAAAAATCATTATTAGAAAGTCCTTGAGTAAACACAGATAATTGGTTTAAAGACAAGATGGGGGGTTCTATGTTTTTTACCCTAAAGGATCACCCCGTGCAACATAAATAATACTTCATAACTCCCTCGAGGTGGGTTGTTACTTGTATTATTCAGCGGGAACAGACTATCATCTCCTGCTACCCGATTACTATCTTTAAGTTTTTACCTAAAGCGCACTAGTTGATTCTAAACTATGCCCTATGCATGCACTACCCGTCCCATGCCTATGGCCCAGGAGGTGTCTGGACCACTTTTTTAGATGGTTTCTAGACTTAGCTTAGGCTGTTCAGAAATGATAAAAGGCGACATACAAAACAAGTTGGACTTCATGTAAAAGCAATTAATGGCTCAAGTTAGCCTCCACACTTAGACAACAAATGCACGCGAACAAATTTTTAGATTAAGCGTTAGACAATTTCACGATTGAGGCAAATTAAAACCATTAGGCCCTATAGACATGGTTTCTATGTGACCTTGGGGTTCAAACGTGCAGGCAGTTTCAGATGCAAGATGCTACCTTTATCGAAGTGATTTCTTAACAACTATATATTTTAGGGAATCTGGTATTGCGAGTTGATTGTTAAAATTACATATTACAAGTGGTTAAACCTATAGACATCATTTCTAGGTGATTTGCGCTGTAGTTGGCAGTGATAACTATTACAAATACTCAAAATTACCCAGTTTGATCCTATAGGCATGCTTTCTACTAGTGCTAGAGTTAAGCAATGAAACTGTGTTTGAAAGTTCAATATTAACACATTAAGGCAAGTGGGATTACCCTATAGGCATGATTTCTACGATTAGCGATTAAAACTGGTTTTAGCTCCTATAGGAATGTTTCCTAAGTGAGCAGTTATAACAACATCACATTAATAAATTAAAATCCTATAGGCATTATTTGTAGAGAATAAAGCTAACATGACCCTATGGTCATAGACTGGAACATTGATCGCTTTATTCCCTATAGGCATGATATCTAGCAAGACATATAGAAACATAATACATTAAGCGAATGAAACACTTAGGTTCTATAGACAAGTTATATAACAGCACATATGAGCAGGATTTCTACCCGTTCATGCTAAGTGAGAATAAACCATTTTCCCAATTTGATTAACACCCCAATTGTTATTACAATATTATTACAAGCCCAATTAGTGAAATAAATTACAGAATAACAGAATAGTATAGTGGGCCTAAGGCAGGCCCAATGCATACCCAGCCTAGCTAGGCCTTCAATACCATATCCATACAGTTTCACAACAGCCCAAAAACAAAACTCCATTTACACAAAATGGCCTACATCTAGTAGTCATAACTTGATGAAAAGTCCCAGGTGAACAATTATTTACACAAACCAACGGGTTTATCCAGTAGGTAAAAAGGAGGCAAGGTTGAGCAATTAGGAAAAGTGGCAAAGAACCTGGACCCTAGTATGTTAGAGTTCCCACGGGCTTCAAAAACCCAGGGCAGTACTCACACTAGGGAGGTTGATAGAGGAGACTTAGGGGGAAGGGCTTTGGCTTTCAGCCAGCCCCAGAATTAGAAACAAGTAATAAAGATAATAAGTTTGGAAAAGCATTTGCAAACACTATAGGATAATCACATAATGAACTCCAAAAGCAAATTAACACACTGGGCAGGGTGACATGTGCTAAGAGACAAAGATTTTAGGATTTGAAAGTTAACAAGCAAGGGCATTAGGCTTGTAAAACCAAGTAATGCAACCGGTTTATGACTTAATGGATCAGATTATACTAACTCAGGTTTAGACAGTATAACACGAACAAGATCAGGTATCATAGAGGGTATTAATCAAAGGAAATTGGTTTTAAAAGATCACAAGTCATTAGAGGTACAAATTGGTCATGGCAAGAACACATATAATGGTAACAATAGTCATAGGAGCATACAACATTTGGAGTAAGGTATTACACAAAATGGGGGCAAGTTAATAGCATCAATTGGCCATTAGAAGTTCTGAATTAGGCGGAGAAACATGGTTTAGACCATATAGTCAAAACAGAATATTTGAATTATCAACAATACTAAACTAGGCATGCTTCATTCTTTTCAAATTAACTAAGCTAGGTGCAGAGACATTATTAGGCTAACAATCATAGGCAGAATTAGGCAGAAAAGAGTCAAAGAAATACATTAAGTCGTGTAGTTTCAAAGAACATGCTAACATAAGAGAATAAATATTTCGAGGGTTTAGAAACTAACAAGTGATTGTTCAATAAACAAGAAAAGAACAGCAGTAAGGACCCAGAGCCTTAGATGTGTCAAGTTCCCATGGGTTTCAAGAACCTAGGGCAGTGCTCACACCCAAGAGATGGTCAGAAAAATAAAACTTCGGTGGCCTTGGCTTTCAACCGGCCAAGAGACAAACAGAACAGAATAGTAAACAAATACAAAGTAGAGACCTCAATTTTTAGTGAGAAATTTTTTTTTAGTGACTTTTCGTTTGTCCAAAAAAGGGGAAAGGGAATGGGTTTATATAGTGATAAAAATTAGCACATAAGTAAGGAAATACAAACAATTAGACCATAAAAGGAAAGAAAAATGCATAAATCAATTTAAAATCAAATTACGAGAATAAGCCGGTAAACCCTAGTTTTTTAGGAAAATAAATATCAACGGAATATACACAGAAACGGTAACATAGGATGAATATAGACACAAATAGTACTAAAAGTCGTAGAATCGAACTAATTTTGGTCCGATTTGAAGAAATCTGAAAACCCTAGTTTTAGGGTAAGTAAGAATCGACAGAAAATACATAGAGATTCGTACCCATCATAGAACAAAGGATGAATATAGACGAAATAGCAGAAAGGTCAAGGATTTGAACCGATTTTGGTTCGATCTTGATGAAATCTGCTTGCCATGTTTAGGCAAGTAGTATAGAAGAGTAACCACTACCAGGGAGAGACCGTATATGGAAAAGAATTGCCATAGAATCCCATATTTTTATGGGATTAGGAGAGATTTTAGGGGGAGAGGGGGCGGGGCGGCTAGGTTTCCTAAGAGGGAGAAGGGAGGTGAGGATATGAGGGCGGCGGATGGTGAGAATGAGGTTAGAGTTAGGGGGTTTGGGGTAATAAAAAGGGGGAGTTGAGTCGGGTTAAGTTTGGACGGATCACGACCGGGTTATGGGATTGGGTTAATTTGATTTGGCCTGGGGGTTATTTGGGCTAGGGTATTAGGTTTTGGTCCATTGCTTGGTCCGAAAAATAGGTAGGATTTAGGCTAGTTTTTAAATACCCAATATTTTAGCAAAACAAAATAATAATTTATAAAAGTAATTAATAAATAACAAAAATATTACTTGTGTACTAAAATGATTAAAAATAATAACTTACATTATAAAAATATAAAAAGTTATTTTTTGCATAAATAATGTAATTATACATGAATATGGGCTAGTATTGCAAAAATATACACTTTAGCCTTAAAAATACAAATGTAATTATAAGAAATGCACTGAAAATATTTAAAATCTCATATTGGTATAAATGATAAGTTTAGATAATTAATCATCATAAAAATAATTTGGAGGGTAATTATTGAATATTTAAATAATAGAATGCAGGAATAAATTGGTTTAAAGTCTTAAAAATTATGAAAAATACATGTGAATGCTTATAAATAAAAATTATGATGTATATTCATTATTTTGAAAGTATATATATATTTAAAAATATGAGAAAAAAATTGGGTATCAACAGTGTTTACTTTTCTTCGGGAAATAAGCTTGGGAGAAGTTAGCGGCTATGAACATTGAACAAGGGATTTTATGTGAGAATCAAGCTTGGACTCCATATATTCGACTTTAGATTTCATCTACAAGTAAAAATAATTTGGTAAAAGAAAAAAGAAAAGAAGAGGCTATGAAGCCAAATAAATGATATGAGAGGAAAAGAAGTTGCTCGTTATATATGTGTGTATATACCAAGTTTATGACATAAGATATCAACATAGTTATTAGATGCTTAATTTGTTGTATTCTAATTCCCGACAACACCTCTCATGATTGCTGCAAATTGTGTTTCTTATCATGATTTAATATATTCTCCAATGCATTTCTTCCATTCTTCTGATTTTGTTCAGTTCCGAGCCCTTATAAAGGCACGCAGGCCTTGAGAAAGATATGTGTTGTTTAAATTTGATTGATATCGTCATACATGTGCTCTGTTAAAATATTGCACTCTTTTTTGCAGAATACAACGTGAAATAACACGACATGTATAAGCAACATCTAAATAATAATTTTTAACTTGCTTAGTTTACTATTTCTTAAGTTGTTATTTTCCATGTGTTTCTAGTGCTCCCTATCAAAATTTATTTCATTCCCAAGACTCGAACATGATACCTCTGGTTAAGGATGAATGGATCTTATCTATCCTACATAAAAAAATTTTTTATGCGTCGGTGGATAGATTGTGAAAAATAAAGTAGCCTTTCTTTAAGCAAAGAAAAAGTAGATAGTGACAGTGAATGGTAAGCATACCTCTCCCGCAAGAACTAAGCAATGCTTTTTTTTTNCTTTGTTTCAAAGAGAAAGATGAATATCACAAACAGGAGACTTAATTTTATTCCATAACAAGCCATAACATATCCTCATCCAATACATCACAGTATAATGGAGAGGAAAACCAGTCGGCAACATTACTTATTTATGTGACACAAGCAGTTCACATAACCATAACTATTTGTAGCTTAATATAGTTTGCTATTATTTTAGTTGTTATCCCACCAGAATTGGGATTGGAGGTAATCCACAACTTTGTTGTCAACTTGGAATGCTTTCGCGAGAACATCAGGATTGATTGGTGGGTCTGAACCAAATACTGCATTCGCAATAGTGATGACTCCTGGATTTTGACTACTGAGTCCAGCAAATGCAACGGCATTAGTCTTTCCAACATTAAACTGAAAATGAATGAGACCTATTGGGAAAACGAACACATCTCCAGGATTTAGAATCTTGGTAAAGAGCTTGTTTTCCATATTTGGACCAGGGTTTGAAAGGACAAAGCCGACGTAGAGTGTGCCCTCAAGGACAGCAAGAATCTCAGTTCCTCGGGGGTGTGTATGAGGTGGGTTGAGACCATATGGTGCATAATCAATGCGCGCTAATGAAATGCCCAGAGTGTTGAGTCCAGGTAAGTTGCCGACGTTCACAGCAGTTACAGCAGATCCAAGTTGATTTGAGGTATTTCCAGGTATGTTTAGACCTGATTTAAAGAAATCATTTGCCATAACCTGCTTTGGATCCTTGCAAATTTTTCCGTTCACAAAAACTGCAAAGGAAGTGTCAATAATTAAAAAAACAAACAAAAAGGATAGGAGAAAAGGACACAAATATTCATAAAAATTGTTAAGACCAGATTGATTTTTGCATTGAAAATAATTATTTGATCATATACCTGCAGCCGTGGAGTCGTCAACAGCAACACAAATATCCTGCAAAGGACTGGGATCAAATGCATGGCTCATTGAAGATAACAAAGCCATTATTGCAATGGTTATTACAAATGCTTTGAGAGCCATTTCTACTATAAACTAGTTATCTTATGAAACAATTAAATGATCTTTCCTTTGTTGATCTCTTACAAACTTAATAAGTAAAGCTTCCTATTTATAGATGAATATTTGTTTTGAATTTGCCGTCAATTTTTCCTTAACAAATTGTGAATTAGCTTCTATATTACCAAGTCATCAATTGGTAAACTTTTTAAACGCATAGTACTGAAGCTTCCTTCAACAACTACAAAGACTAAATATTATTTACCTAGCAGGTAGAGAAATTAAGATGTGATAGAAACTTCCTAAGGAAAAAAAACAAAGAGAAAAAGAACGTATATAACCCCCACTAGAAGTAGACTGAGATGCCTTATATATATTGTACACGCGACCAAATAATGTGTACACAATAATCGAAAATGATTTAATTCTAAATCTTCATTGACATTAATTAATAAATTATTGATATCCTTGTTAAGTTTGCAAATTATCTTGATTTATTTGTCACGTCCCAAACTACCCCTAGACGTGACTGGCACCCAAGCCAACTAACACCACCTGCCAGGGAAACCATACTTTCTTACCTTTGTTTGACCAAGAAATATAATCTCCGATTAAACTATTAAATTTATTTAATTTATGGTCAAATCTAGTTAAGGATAATGACTCTAGATATTAAGCATAAGGATGCACGATAGATGGGACTGAGTTTGCATATGATTGGTGACAATAAATATGAAATACTCTTGCAACAAGAACATTAAATGAGATATATCTAGCAATAAATGGAATTTATTTAAATAAAAAGAATGATTCACCTGATAATGAATAGACACGGTGAATATTCTGCCTGGCAACGGTGGATGATAGATAGATCCAAGATTTGCATGAACAATCCTTGGATCTGGTAGAAAAGTGGTGAGTAATATGAACGAGAATCATTATAAAAAGGTAGCCTTTGCGTTTTTATCCGAAAGGGAGTCTTCTTCTCAAAAGTCTTCTTATTAGAAAAATATTACATACTCTTATCATTGTCTCTTCTTTCTATATATATAGGCCCAGATTCTTAGAAAACCCTAATAGTACAAACACCAGGAATATTCACTAGAATATTCTCCTTTTTAATACCATATTCTGACAAATTAGTCGTTACAAGACTTAACACTAATAATCGATCTCGACCTCGAACCTTGTTGACATTTTGACAACACTCTATTGATATCTCGGTCACATCTTATATCGACACCGCAGCCATTAATCTCGCTATAGCTTAGGCGAGCTCGACCGATGACATTCATTAATGCCATTTTATACTTAATATTCCAAGGGCGGATTTTTGGCCTATACAGTTAGTCCCTCCGATTATTAAGGCCGAGATCGGGCGCCCTTGGTGAGCAGATTATGTTTGTCATTATTGATAAAATCGGCCGAGCAAGTTAGGTAGCGGTGCTATACGCGAGGTGGCAACATGACTTTTTGTAAGTTGAAAGCTTTGGGGATGCGTCTTTTCAGAATGGCGTCATGACATCATGCGTCATTATGACGTGTTTTCCCGACGCTCTATGTCATTTCTTATGCCTATGTCGTTATGATATCTGTGCTGGATAATGATGGCTTGATATCTTGGTTTTGCTGCTCGAACACTTATACATAGGGATCTGAGGCCATTTTTGTTTGTTTTGCTTTTATCTGATATTGAATCCCTTGCGTTTCTCTCTTTCGTTTTCCATATTGAACCCTAGTCTCTATTCTGCTTCATCGTTGCGTGCCCATTCCTCTGGTTCTAGTGACTGTTGCTTCCAAATTCAGTTCTTTAGACATCCTCCTTCAAGACTATGGTTAACTCAACTTTCGGCTCTTGTTCGGCATCTAATCTTGCTCCCCTGGCGGTGCGTGTGCCTTTTTACGACGACAACGCTTTTGCTGCCCTCGAGGATGAGGGGTTCCCTACGGTGAAGGAAATAATTCCTCATAGTGAAAATCCTAGATCTGATTTATAGAAGTTACCCGAGGACGACCCTAAGGCCTCGGAATCGGTGATGAATGTGGTTGCTCTTGCTGATTTCAGGGCGAAATTCAAAATTCCGTACCACGTCGATCTGGTCCCCGCGGGGCGCAACGTGGTGCAGATTCATCACCCCGGATACTGTGCATTCTACGCATATTCGTTCTATGTAGGCTACTCCTTTCCCCTTCTCCCATTGGTGGAGGAATTTTGCCGCTAGTACTGCGTCTGCCCAACCCAACTTTCACCTTACATCTACAAACTTATCCGCATGTTGACGAAATACGCATAATTGGCTGGCAGTGGGATCTCGATTTGCCACCTGATGCACCTCTTCACACCTAATTTCTATAAAGGGACGATGTTTCATCTTCACCATCAAGGAAGTAAGAGTTTGGTAGTGAAGATGGATGATAAAGCAAATCGTCGATTATGGCTCATCTACTTCTACGTCAAGACTGAGGACGTGGTGCCCAACACGAATGGAGTTCCTCATGCATGGAAATATGCCTGTAAGTAGTTTTTTCTAAATGCTTAATTTGCCCGCTTTGATTGTAGCCTAATATTTTGCCTTTTCCTCATTAATTTGAGACTTCGCCCCCTCTTTTGGTTGCGGATATTCACGATTGGGCTAGCCAGGTATTGCCTCACACAGTGGGTATTCATGAATGGACGGCCTTTATCAAGAAGTTCGGGCCCAAGCTTTCAGCGACCGGTAAGTTTGTCCATCCGTATTCATCTATACAGTGATCTTTTACATATGCCGTTCTGACCTTGTGTTCGCTTGCTCATTACAACTTTAAGTAAGAGTTGATGTTCTAATCTCTTAGGAAGCCTGAGGGTCTTCGAGTAGGCAGAAGGCTCATGCTCTGGCATTCCGCAAGAGGAAAGCCGTTTCTATTTTTTCTGGTACGGTGAGTCCTGCTCGGTCGTCTATTACTTCTGCAACGGGGCTTTGGACTACTTCCCCTCAGCGTCATCTAATTGATGAGGACGACGAGGAAGGATCTTCGGTGAATGATGATAATTTGCTTCCCCGCAAGAGGTGATCCATAGATATTGATGAGGGAGTAGTCCGTATGGGGAGTTCGACGATGGAGGATTTCGTCATTAGAGAAACAACGACTATAGACCTCAGAGATGATGCCGAGCTACTGCCCATAACTCCACCGTCGTCGGGGGCCGAGCGATATACGTTGCTCCCTGAGGCCGAAACGGATTTTGAAGGGCCGTTAGAGAGATTCCATGATGCCCTACAAGAGGGTGAGCCATCGACCTCGTTACCGGCCGAGGATCCTTCCTCTCGGGTTGACACGAAGGGCAAAAGTGTATCCGGAGAGGGTTACGAGACGGGCTCCGATATGGACGTCGAGGAGGTTAGTATGATGAGAGAAAGACTCACCCGGCTCAAGGTGAGATTGGAGGGGACCATGCGGACTATTGCGATCCCTCTATACTGGGATCTTCTAGTTAATACGGAAGATGTGGTCCCTTCTCTTGGTCCCCTCTTTTCCGATGTGGAGGGTAAGACCCTCGGGAAATTAAAGGACTCCACTTTGTCTAAGAGCATAGCCGACCTTGGACTTAGGGTAAGTTTGGTATTTCATTTTTATGTTCGTTTTTCATGTTGAATCTGATTTTGTTCTTACTCGTTCCGGCTTTCTTTTCGGATTGCGATCATGCAGATCCAAAGTTCTCACCGAGAGGAGAGGTGTAAGGCCATTTTCCAAAAGATGGAGCGGAAATATCACGAGTATCGTGATAAACACCGTGAACTTTGCAGGAGGCTTGGTGGGAGTAACAACTTCCAGGCTCTCCAAAACGAGCTAAAGGAGAAGGATGGCGAATTAGTGTAATGACCCGACTTGTCATTTTAAGAATCAGCGCTCCGCTCAGTGACTTAAGGTTTTGAGAAGCTTCGCAAAATGTATTATGACCCGTGGGTGTGGTCGAGTTTGATTTTTGAAAGATCAAGAATTTAATTAAAAGATCAATTCTTATTTAGAAGCTTAAATGGAAAGAGTTGACCGAAGACTTGACTTTTGAGAATATGACCCCGGAATGGAATTTTGATGATGGAAATAGATTCGTATGATGATTTCAGACTCAGGCGTATATTCGGATTTGGATTTGGAAGTCCGCAGGACAATTCGACGCATTTTGGCGAAAATTGGAAAATTAAAGTTTTTGGAAAATGTCCGACCGAATGTTGAATTTTTTGATAACGAGGTCGGATTTCGATTTCCAAAAATCGGAATAGCTTCGTTATATCATTTATGACTTGTGTGCAAAATTTAAAGTCATTACGGATTGATTTGATGTATTTCGGCACAAGATATAGAATTTGAAAGTTCAAAGTTCATAGATTTTGATTTGAGGTGCGATTTGTCGTTTTGATTTTTTTTGATGTGATTTGAGGCCTCGAGTAGGTCCATGTTATGTTATCGAACTTGATGGTATATTTGAATGGGGTCTCGAGGGGTTTGGGTGTATTTTTTTGGGCATTGGTTAAGAGATTTGTAAAGTTTAGAAATTTAGGAGTTTGACCATGGTCAATATCGGGTCAAGACGACCTCTTTTCAATGTTTTGAGTGTGTGAGAAGGTCCATAGCGTGTTTTATGATTGAAATTCATATATAGTTTGTGTCCAAGAGGTTCCGGATGAGTTTCGGGAGTGCTGAGGAAAAAGGGAAGTACGGACCTCAGGGGAATTGTGCAGACTGCACAATTATGGTGCGGCCGCACTCCAGTCCGTAGCGGAGTGTGCGGACCGCACAATTTTGTGTGCGGACGCACTCAGGAACTCTCAGATTCGATGGTCTGACTTCAAAAGCTTATATCATTTGATCCACAAGGAATGTTGAAATGATTAAAAAACAAAAGTTGTAGCCCTTCGTGTCTAGTTTCCAGAAAGGTAAAGAAAGCATCATTTGGACATCTGTAAGGACAGTTATGGCCAAAATACTAAAGTCTGGTAGTGCAGTCACCAAAAGAGTGCGGCTGCACAATTTTTGCGCGACCGCAAGAGCTGGGATGTGCGGCCGCACTTGAAATTGTGCGGACCGCACATGGTGAGTTCAAAGAATGTACTATATAACCGAGGCTTAGGTTATTACTTCATTTTTGGACTTTGGGAGCTCGGTTTGTGACGCGTTTTCGTGGGTTTTTCAAGAAATTCATTGGGTAAGTGTTCTATAACCAAGAGTGATTATATTTCATAAATCCATATCTATATTCATCATTTATTTCGGATTTATATGGAAGAAATTGGATTTTTTGTAAAGTTTTTCAAAAACGAAAATTTAAGATTTGAAGGTCCATTTGACACCGGAATTTGATAATTTTAATATGGTTGAACTCGTATCGGAACGAGTGATCGGATTTCGTAAAAATTATGCCAGATTTTGAGAGGCGAGTCCCGCATTGACTTTTGTTGACTTTTTGTNGATAAGGGTGGCTATAGGAGCGATAAGGGTGGCTATTGATATTGTCAGGGCAGAGAGATAAGGGTGGTTATAGGAGANATACAATTAATTTGGATAGATTGGAGCGGTCCGGAGGTCAATTCAAGCAAGAAGGCAATTTTGGAATATCGTCATAACTTCAAAAAGGTAAGTGTCTTGCCTAACCTCGAGTGGGGGAATTACCCCTTAGGCATTGAGTCTTATGTGCCATTTGTGAAATGTGAAAAGCCGTGTACACGAGGTGACGAGTACGTACTCGGGCTTATATGTGTAAATTTTATTGGATTAAAGTCTTACGCATTATTGTGTAGTAAATTGGGTAATTGTGGACATTTATTGAATTATTTGTTTACCATGCCTAAATTCTTGTTCTTGAATTTGTTTTTATATGACAATTTGATGTGATTGTTACTTGAATTATTTATGAAATTTCGTGAGTATTGTTGGTTTAATATTTCTTGGAAATTAATTTCAATATGAATTTTCCCTATGCAAATAATTAATTAAGCAAGCTTAAAAGAAGTGTTAATATAATTATCTAAATTTGGATTAATAAAGGCTTTGCTTTATGTTGAGTAATTTCTATCACTGTTGATTGCTGTTGGAGCCTTCGTCTATTTTTTGTGAAACTAATTGATTGGTTGTATCTTTGAAATTTTTGGTTGTGGCAATTGGGCAAATTGTGATATGAATTGATTTTGTTATGTTGCCGTGATAATTTTCCGTGTAAATTGTTATGTTGTGTGAGTTATTATTTTGAGGAGATAAGGGTGGCATTTCACCGTTGATATTATGTGGGTATAAAGATGGATTTCACTGTTATTGTGTTTGTTGGAATATTGTCTGGGTGGAGCGATAAGGGCGGCTATAGGAGCGATAAGGGTGGCTATAGGAGCGATAAGGCTGGTTATTGATATTGTCAGGGCAGAGGGATAAGGGTGGCTATAGGAGAGATAAGGGTGGCTATAGGAGCGATAAGGGTGGCTATTGATATTGTCAGGGCAGAGAGATAAGGGTGGTTATAGGAGAGATAAGGGTGGCTATTATCAGGGACGATATGTGATGATGTGGAGTTGTGGTGTTGGTGATTTTCTTGTGTTTATTTTTATACCTTGTGCAATTTTTTTTGTTGTTGGTAAATTGATAACAATCTGATTTATGTTGAAATTGAGAGCATGCGGCTATTGCCAGGTGGATTATAAAATGAAATGTGGGCATAAGGTGCCGTGAGTAAATAATGAGGATATTGGCACATGAATTATCCGTGCAGTTGTGATATTAAATGTGGGCACGAGGTGCTGTGATTAAATGATAATGATATTTGGCACGTGAATTATCCGTGCAGTTGTGATATGAAATGAGGGTAGGAGGTGCCGGGGAAATATGATGATTTAATTATGGGCACGAGTTGCCGTGAAAAATATAAAAAATGGGCTGAGACCCGTGTTTACGAAAAATATGAAAATGGGCTGAGACCCGTATTTTTATGATTATAAAACGAGGTGTCACATGGTGACTTTTTAATTGAAAGAATTATATTCAAAATATTTATTTAGAAGAATTTTTATTTAGAATGTATTATATGAAAGAATTTTATTTGAAAGATATTTATTTGAGGAAATTATATTTGAAGAGATTTATTGAAAGAATTATATTTGAAAGGTAATTATTTGAGAAAATTATATTTGAAAGAGAGTTATTTGGAATAATTATATGTGAAATACATTTATTTGAAGGACTAGATTTAATAAGGTGTAATTGTATTTATTAATTATTGAGCGATATTAATGGTGTTCTTGTTATCTGTTGTGCATATCACTGGTTGTTTTATGTTGTCCTTATTGTTATTTGTTTCCTATTATTTTGTATATTATACTGCACAGGCTATTAGACTAGTGAGTGTCTTGACTGTACCTCGTCTCTACTCCACTGAGGTTAGTCTTGATACTTACTGGGTACCGACCATGGTGTACTCATACTACACTTCTGCACATTTTTGTATAGAGCCATGTATTGGAGATATCGAACTTGAGTAAAGTGAAAGCGGGATCGTAAGGATTCAAAGTCGAGATGCTTGGTCGTCGCAGTCTCTTGGAGTCTTTTCTATTCATTGTACTGTTAATTTTTAATCAAACAGTATTGTATATTCGGTTCTCGTGATCATTCCATGTATTCAGTTAGAGTTCGTGCCTCAGTACTACCAGTCTTGGGAGGTTTTATATTCATATTTCTTCCGCTGTTAGTTTGGTTACTTATTTAATTCAAAAACAAAAATGGCTTCGAAATGTAATAGAAATCGGCTTACCTAATCTTAGAGACTAGGTGCCATCACGACACCTGTGGTGGAATTTTGGGTCGTGATAATTGGTGAAGGTCATCGGAAAACGTAGTGAGCTCGAGGGGGTGTTGAAGGAGAAACAAGAGGAGCTCGAGGTGAGCAGTGGAGTCGAGGACCAATGTGTCGACCTTCTGGCCCAAGTGGTCTCATTGCGCATTGAGCTGGAGAAGTGTCAACTCCGAGTGGTCGCATTGAGTGGCGAGGTCGCTGAGAAGGTGGCGGGTTTGGAGAAGGCAGGTTCGACCCAGTTATCAGCTGGGAGAAAATGGAAGCTCTAAAGGACACGATCCGCATTCTCCGTTCTGAGCAGGATTGCGCTTTAGAGACGGCTAGGATCAAAGAGGAGCGGCTTGATGAGCAGATAGGGAAGTTAGAAAATGAGACTGTGGGCTTTAGCGATCGAGTTGCTGCACTCGAGGCCGAAAAGGCATAATTATTGGCTCAGCCGTCCTCATCCTGCACTTCTTCTTTTCTGAATGTTCCTCAGGATCTATACGAGGAATGGATTTACGTCGAGGCCTAACTGGATATATTCAGGGATTTGATAGGGGCGGGGGCTGTTTCATAAGACGACTTTGAGAATGCACGTGCTAAGGCACATAAATCTTGGTTTGCTTGTGGCTATGACCCGGCTACACCGGAAGTTGGAAATGCGATGCCTGGTACGAGGATGAATATACCGTTGGCGATGGTGATGAGGTGGGTGAAGATGGTCTTAATGATCAAGCAGGTGATGTTGCTGAGCAGGGTGGTGATTAGTTCATTTTTGTCTTAGCCGCGGGCATGTGAACTTTTTTTAGGCATGCAACCTTTGTAAAAAATATTCTTAATGAAGTGTTAGTTTTGTTGTTCGTACCTGATTTTATTGCTTGATTGCCTTTGTCATAAAAGACTTGAGTGGGTTGAACGGTGTTGAAGGTAGCCTTCATTAAGTTAAGGTCATGGGCCGATTAGGTAGTAATTCGAAAAGAGGTCAAATTAATTGAGGTTGTGTGCTGAATAGGTGTTAATTCGAACGATATCGAATGTAACCTTTAATTAATTGAGGTCGTGGGCCGAATAGATGTCAACTCGAACGAGGTCGAATGTAACCTTTAATTAATTGAGGACGTGGGTCGAATAGATGTCAACTCGAATGAGGTCGAATGTAACCTTTAATTAATTGAGGTCGTGGGCCGAATAGGTGTTAATTCAAAAGAGGTCAAATGCAACCTTTAATTAATTGAGGTCGTGGGCCGAATAGATGTTAACTCAAATGAGGTCAAATATAACCTTTTATTAATTGAGGGTGTGGGCCGAATAGGTATTAATTCGAACGAGGTCGAATGTAACCTTTAATTAATTGAAGTCATTGGCCGAATAGGTGTTAATTCAAACGAGGTCGAAAGCAAGCTTTACTTGGGGAGTAGAGATAAACTTTCATGTACTCATGCTTTATTCATACTTTTGGAGAGATTTACATATTTTCCGGGCACTGGCTAGTAGTTCAATCCTAGTCTATCTAGTCCCTTCATTGGTCAAGCTGGAAAGATAGTGAGAGATTGAGCAATGAACTGATCGCCTGGTGCTTTCCATCTGTGCACTTCAATTCTGAAGTATCCCCATCATCGCCTCGTTAAAAACCTCCTCGAGGAAACCCAATTGGGACAAAACTCGAGCGAGGGTAAAAAAGTATGACTTTGGGGACCTAGTCCTTTTAAAGGTTGAAGTACTTGAGGTGCGTGATGTTCCAGTTGTTTGGTAGTCGCTTTCCTTCCATTTGTTCTAGTGTGAATGACCATTTGCTTGCTGCTGCCGTGATTTTGTAGGGGCCGTCCCAATTTGTTCCCAGTTTGCCTTTTCGCGGGCCTTTGCTTGCTTATGTTTTGGATGTACGCATGTAGTCCCCGACTTTAAGTGGTCTGATATTTGCCCTCTTGTTATAGTAGCATTCTGCTAGTTGCTTTTGGGCGACCATTTTTACGTATGCCATATCACTTCATTCCTCGACCTCGTCGAGTTCATAATAGACTTGAGTGGGTTGAACGATGTTAAAGGTAGCCTTAATTCGGTTAAGGCCATGGGCTGAGTAGGTAGTAATTCGAAAAGAGGTAAAATTAATTAAGGTCGTGGGCCAAATAGGTGTTAATTCAAACTAGGTAGAATTTAACCATTAATCAATTGAGGTCGTGGGCCGAATATGTATTAATTTGAACGAGGTCGAATGTTACCTTTAATTAATTAAGGTCATGGGCCGACTAGGTGTTAATTCAAACTAGGTAGAATTTAACCATTAATCAATTGAGGTCGTGGGCCGAATATGTATTAATTTGAACGAGGTCGAATGTTACCTTTAATTAATTAAGGTCATGGGCCGACTAGGTGTTAATTCAAACTAGGTAGAATTTAACCATTAATCAATTGAGGTCGTGGGCCGAATATGTATTAATTTGAACGAGGTCGAATGTTACCTTTAATTAATTAAGGTCATGGGCCGACTAGGTGTTAATTCAAACTAGGTAGAATTTAACCATTAATCAATTGAGGTCGTGGGCCGAATATGTATTAATTTGAACGAGGTCGAATGTTACCTTTAATTAATTAAGGTCATGGGCCGACTAGGTGTTAATTCAAACTAGGTAGAATTTAACCATTAATCAATTGAGGTCGTGGGCCGAATATGTATTAATTTGAACGAGGTCGAATGTTACCTTTAATTAATTAAGGTCATGGGCCGACTAGGTGTTAATTCAAATGACGTCGAATGTAACCTTTACTTGGAGAGAAGAGATAAACTTTCATGTACTCATGCTTTATTCATACTTTTGGAGAGATTTACACATTTTCTAGGCATTGGCTGGTAGTTCGGTCCTAGTCCTGATCTATCTAGTCCCTTCATTGGTCGAGCTGGAAAGATAATGAGAGATTGAGCAATGTACTGATCGTCCGGTGCTTTCCATATGTGCACTTCAATTCTGAAGTATCCCCGTCATCGTCTCGTTAAAAACCTCCTTGAGAAAACCCAATTGGGAAAACACTCGAGCGAGGGAAAAAGAATGCGACTTTGGGGACCTTGTCCTTTTAAAAGTTGAAGTACTTGAGGTGCGTAATGTTCCAGTTGTTTGGTAGTTGCTTTCCTTCCATTGTTTCTAGTGTGAATGACTATTTGCTAACTGCTGCCATGATTTTGTAGGGGGCGTCCCAATTTGTTCCCAGTTTGCCTTCTCGCGGGTCTTTGCATGCTTATGTTTTCGCTGTAAGCACGTAGTCCCCGACTTTAAGTGGCTTGATCTTTGCCTTCTCGTTATAGTAGCATTCTGCTAGTTGCTTTTGGGCGACCATTCTTACGTAAGCCATATCTCTTCATTCCTCGACCTCGTCGAGTTCGTAATAGACTTGAGTGGGTTGAACGATGTTGAAGGTAGCCTTCATTCGGTTAAGGCCATGGGCCGAGGAAGTAGTAATTCGAGAAGAGGTCAAATTAATTGAGGTCGTGGGCCTAATAGGTGTTAATTTTAACGAGGTCGAATGTGTCACGCCTCGAACTCGGGGAGCACGACCATCGCTCAATAGAGTGGACTCGGTCAAGCAAGCCTGCCAGGTACTTTATGCCCAAAACTCACTTATGAATAAAGAAAATACATATTTGCATTAATTAGATAATAATGAAATCATTTATACAATACCAATTCATTACCATGAGATACTTCATTTTAAAGTCTCAAATTACACACACTCCTATGGTCTGAAGTGGAACAAGTAATTCAAACACATCATAACTGTAACGACCCGACCAGTCATTTCGAGTAACACAACCCCGTTCCCCCATTTACTGATCAATTTATGCTTTACAGTTGTTATAAGACTTACCAGGGTAATTGGTTCGGGTCCAGTGAGGTTTTGAAGTGAATTGAGACACTTAGGTTCCAAAATGAAAACTTAAGTTGAAAAGGTTGACCGGATGTTGGTTTGTGTGTAAACAACACCGAAATAGAATTTTGCTGGTTCCAATAGTTCCGTATAATGATTTTGGACTTAGGAGCGTGTTCTAAAAATTTTGTGAAAGTCCGTAGTTAAATTAGGCTTGAAATGGCTAAAATAGAAATTTAAGTTTGGAAGTTTGACCGGGGAGTTGACTTTTTGATATCGGAATCGAAATCTGATTCTGAAAATTTGAATACCTCTATTGATTTGATAGGTTTCGGCATCGAATGTAGAAATTGAAAATTCTTAAGTTCCGTAGACTTGAATTGAGGTATGATTCGTGTTTTTAGCGTTGTTTGATGTGATTTGAGGCGTTGTACAAGCGCGACCGCAGAAGCGACACAATGGTCACAGATGTGGCCTGGGCTACGGGGGTCTTGGACTGCAGAAGTGGACGTTTCATCTCCTAAGAGAATGGTGTCATAGAAACGGGAGATGTACCGCAAAAACGGAATCGCAGATGCAGTTAAAAATTTCGCAGAAGCGGAACCACTAGGCAGTGTACAAAAATAGAGGGTTCTGAATTTTTTGTCATTTTTGTTCATTTTCAACACGGTTTTGGGTCGATTTTCAGAGAGAATTCACGGGAAAACTTGAGGTAAATCACTTGTGATCTTTGTTAATCAATAATATTGGATTATCACTCAGTATTTCGACTATATTACATGTTTTTAGGTGAAATTAGAGTATTTGGGCCTAGGGATTTCAAAATAAGAATTTGGGATTTGGAGGTCGAGTTGATGTCGGAATTTGGTAAATTTTGTATGCTTGGACTCGTGGTTGAATGGCATTCATATTTTGTTATTTTTTTGGGGTGGTTGAATGGGTATTTATATTTTGTAATTTTTTCAAGTTCCGAGACGTGGGCCCCACATGCGATTTCTGAGTTAAATTTTGGATTTTTGTTGAAATATCTGTATTTGCATATGGAATTAATTCCTATAATTTATATTGACCTAATCGAATTATTTGTTACTAGATTTGAGCCGATCGGAGTCGGCAAATCGAGGGAAAGGCATTCTTATTGACTGATTGAGTTTGGCTTGAGTTAAGTGGCTTATCTAACCCTATGTGGGGAAAATCCCCTTAGAATTTGATACTGTTGTAACATTTTATGATATGTGAGCATCGTGTATGCGAGGTGACGAGTGCGTACACGGGCTAAATTTGGAAATATCGGTACTTGCTGAGTAGTCTTCTATTAAATTCTTTAACTGAGTTGCTTTAGTATATGTAGTGATCATGTTTAGTCTAGTATCGCAGGTCTACATGCCCTAACTATTACCTGCAATATGTGCAACATGCTTAGCTGAATTACCTGCTTATTTGATTTGATTTAAATCTTTAAATGTGAGATTCTTACTGTAAATTCGTTGTTTCCTTCGGATATCTGTTGCATATTTACTTTGGGACTACGTGGCGGTTCCTCGGAAGATCCCCCTATACTACATATTTACTTTTGGGACTACGAGATGGTTCCTTGGGAGATCCCCCAGTACTGCATATTTACTTATGGGACTACGAGGCGGTCCTCGGGAGATCCCCCTATACTACGTATTTACTTTTGGGACTACAAGGCGATTCCTCGGGAGATCCCCTTGTACTGCATATTTACTTTTGGGACTACAAGGCGATTCCTCGGGAGATCCCCTTGTACTGCATATTTACTTTTGGGACTACGAGGCGGTACCTCGAGAGCGCCCCAGTAGTTTACCTCTATTTACTGTGCTAATATTTTCTGAAACTTCTTATTGTTTAAACTCTCACTCATTTCAAAATATTATTATATCTTTTGCCTTACTTTTATTTTAAACCAGTAGGGCCCTGACCTGACCTCGTCTATGCCCTACTGAGGTTAGGCTTGGCACTTACTGTATACCGTTGTGGTGTACTCATACTACACTTCTGCTCTTCTTTTTGTGCAGATCTAGGTTCTCCCCAATGGACCAGATACTAGTGAGTTGGACCGCACGTGGAGACTTCAAGGTATATTTCCTAGAGTCTATAGACCTCGGAGTCCCCCTCTATCCTTAATATGTTGTTTTTCTTATTTTTCTTTAGACTCTGATGTATATAGACACTTAGTATTTGCTCTTAGAAGCTTGTGACTTGTTTCCACTGGGTTTTGGGAGTTGTAATTATTGAATGGCAGTTTTATATTTATATTTCATATGTTGAGATTGGACTTCAGTTTATGAATCATTGATTCCGCAAATTGTTAGGTTTACCTAGTCTTAGAGACTAGGTGCCATCGCGACATCCTACGGAGGGGAAAATGGGTTCGTGACAAGTTGGTATCAGAGCTCTGGGTTCATAGGTGTACAAGCATGTTTAGTAGAGTCTCACGGATCGGTACAAAGACGTCTGTACTTATCTTCAGGAGGCTACGAAACTGTTTGGAAATTGTTCACTTCTTTGATTCCTTATCGTGCACATTTATTGACTTTGAAATTCTAAACTCTTTTCTATTCTATTACAGATGGTGAGGACACGCATAACTGGATCCGATGATCAGACACCCATGCCCCATGTTGGAACCGCAAGCGAATGATCAGACACCCATGCCACGAGATACAGAGCAAAGCAACGAGAATTAGGTACATAGGTTCATTTTAATACATTATTTCACCATCAGACAAATGGACAGTCCGACCACTTCTTACAATAACAACTACCAATCGAGCATTCAGATGGCTCCGTATAAGGATTAATATGGGAGACGATGTCGGTATGTGGTGGGTTGGCTTGAGTCGGGTGAGTCTAGGCTCGACATCGCATGACGCAGTCTAGACAGAAGAGTTATGCCGACCGTAAGGTCCGTGATGTTGCTTACATGGCTGGGTAGGTATATTGAGCCTTTTGAAATACTTAAGAAGATTGGAGAGGTGGCTTATGAACTTGCGTTGCCGCCTAGTGTATCAAATTTTCATCCAATATTTCATGCATCGATGCTCCGGAAGTATGTCGGGGATTTGTCCCATGTTTTGGATTTCAGTACAGTACAATTGGATGTTAATTTGACGTATGATGTGGAACCGGTGACCATTTTAGACCAGCAGGTTCGAAAGCTGATATCAAAGAAGAGAGCATCAATGAAAGTGTAGTGGAGAGGCCAGCTAGTCGGAGACGCTACCTAGGAGATTGAGTGGGAGATGCAGAGCAAATATTCACTCCTATTTGAGGCTCCATGTATGATTCTAAACTCATTCGAGGACGAACATTCATTTAAGAGGGGGATAATGTAACGACCTGGACGGTCGTTTTGAGTAATACACCCCCGTTATGAGACTTGTCGGGGTAATTGGTTCGGGTCCGGTGAGTTTTTAAAATGAATTGAGACATTTAGTCTGAAAAATGAAAACTTGAGTTGCAAAGGTTGATCGGATGTTGGTTAATGTGTAAACAACCCCAGAATAGAATTTTGATGGTTCCAATAGCTCCGTATGATGATTTTGGACTTAGAAGCGTGTCCAGAAAATTTTGTGAAAGGCCATAGTTAAATTAGGCTTGAAATGGCTAAAATAGAAATTTAAGTTTGGAAGTTTGACCGGAAAGTTGACTTTTTGATATCGGGGCCGGAATTCGATTATGAAAATTTGAATACCTGTGTTATGTCATTTATGACTCGTGTGCAAAATTTGGGGTCAATCGTACTTGATTTGATAGGTTTCGGCATCGAATGCAGAAGTTGAAAATTCTTAAGTTCATTAGGCTTGAATTGAGGTATGATTAGTGTTTTTAGTGTTGTTTGATGTGATTTGAGGTTTCAACTAAGTTCATATGATGTTTTAGGACATATTGGTATATTTAGTTGAGGTCCTGGGGGCCTCAAGCGAGTTTTGGATAGTTAACAGATCAAATTTGGACTTAGAACAATTGAAACTTACTGCTACCTACTGATGCAATCGCACCTGTGGAATTTAGCTCGCAGGTGTAAGCTCACAGAAGAGATCCAGGCATCGCAGAAGCGGATGGTCCGCAGAAGCGGATGAGGCATCACAGAAGCATTACAATGGTCGCAGATGCGGCCTGGGCTAGGGGGGCCTTGGACCCCAGAAGCGGACACTTCATCGCAGAAGCGAGTCCGCAGAAGCAAAAGATTTATCGCAAAAACGGAACCGCGGATGCAGTTAAAAATTCCCCAAAAGAGGAATCTCTCGGCAGTGTACAAAAACAGAGGGTTTCGACTTTTTTTTGTTATATTTGGTCATTTCCAACACGGGTTTGGGGCGATATTCAGAGAGAATTCATGGGAAAACTTGGGGTAAGTCACTTATGATCATTGTTAGTTAATAATATTAGATTATCATTGAGTATTTCCACTAGATTACATGTTTTTGAGGTGAAATTAGAGGGTTTGGGCCTAGGATTCCAAAATAAGAATTTGAGATTTGGAGGTCGAGTTGATGTCAAAATTTGGTATGGTTGGACTCGTGGTTGAATGGGCGTTCATATTTTCTAATTTTTGTCGGGGTGGTTGAATGGGTGTTGATATTATGTAATTTTTGTCAGTTTCCTTGATGTGGGCCCCACCGGCGATTTTTGAGTTAATTTTCGGGTTTTTATTGAAACATCTGTATTTGCATATGAAATTAATTCCTATAATTTGTATTGACTGAATCGAATTACTTGCGACTAGATTCGAGCCTATCGGAGTCGGACAACCGATGGAAATGCATTCTTATTGACTGATTGAGCTTGGCTTGAGGTAAGTGGCTTGTCTAATCCTTGTGTGGGGAAAATTCCCTTAGAGTTTGATATTGTTGTAACATTTTCTGATAAGCATTGTGTACACGGGCTAAATTTGGAAATAACGGTTCTTACTGAGTAGTCTTATATAAATTCTTTAACTAAGTTTGTTTAGTATATGTTGTAATCATGTTTAGTCTAGTATCATATGTCTACGTGCCCTAACTCTTACTTTCAATATGTGCAACATGCTTAGCTGAATTAGCTGCTTATTTGATTTGATTTAAATCTTTAACTGTGATATTCTTGCTATAAATTTGTTGTTCCATTCAGATAGTTGTTGCATATTTACTTTGGGACTATGAGGCAGTTCCTCGGGAGATCCCCCTATACTGCATATTTACTTTTGGGACTACGAGGTGGTTCCTTGGGAGATCCCCTAGTACTGCATATTTAATTTTGGTATTACAAGACGATTCCTCGTGAGATCCCTCTATACTACATATTTACTTTTGGGACAACGAGGCGGTTCCTCGGGAGATCCCCATCTACTGCATATTTACTTTTGGAACTACGAGGCGATACCTCGGGAGTGCCCCTATAGTTTACCTCTATATACTCTGCTAATATTTTATGAAAATTCTTATTGTTTAAACTCTCAGTCATTTCAAAATATTATTATATCTTCTGCCTTACTATTCTTTAAAACTAGTAGGGCCTTGACCTGACCTCGTCACTACCCTACCGAGGTTAGTCTTGGCACTTACTATGTACCGTTGTGGTGTACTCATACTACACTTCTACACATCTTTATTTGCAGATCCAGTTTCTCCCCACCAGAGCAGATACCAGTGAGTTGGACTGCACATAGAAACTTCAATGTATATCTACCGGCGTCCGCTGACCTCGGAGTTCCCCTCTATCCTTACTATGTTATTTTCCTTATTTTTCTTTAGACTCTGATGTATAGAGACACATAGTATTTTCTCTTAGAACCTTGTAACTTGTTTCCATCGGGTTTTGGAGGTTGTAATTATTGAATGGCAGTTTTATATTTATATTTCATGTGTTGAGATTGGAGTTTAGTTTATTATTCATTGATTCCGCAAATTGTTAGGCCTACCTCGTCTTAGAGACTATGTGCCATCCCGACATCCAACGGAGGGGAAAATGGGGTTGTGAAAATAACTTGTTTGGCTTCCCCAACACTAATATACAACCCACACTATGTTTACAGAGCCTCTAATAGATACAAATGAGTACTATGATAGTGCCGGCAGCAAGGTACCGGTTATATCTCAAACACAATACACAAGGAACAAAAGATACATGACCCCGAAATGAAGTGGGGCTCACCAAGTCAGTTGGGAAGATGGTGTATCGCTATCATTGATCAATGTCTCCTGCTGTGGAACCACCTGCATCCATTGAAGAATCAGCGCCCCCGGCAAAAGGGACATTAGTACATATGGAATAGTACTATTATGAATGACAAAATACCCTCTCAATAGAATTAATAATAATACAAGAAAGAATAATCATAATATCAGTGGAAGTTTCAAACAACATCAAACCTCGAGTTAGGACCAAAATAATGTTCAAATAAAATTCCATATCTTAAGTTGTTTGATATTTAGTACCAATATGCCACCGTTCACAATACCAATACCACTGTACTTTCAGCACGGAGTCTGATCATGACCCGATCGGCTAGGCCGTCTTATCTGAGACATCAACCACAATAACAATTTCAATTACAATTTCCAGCACAATCACCACCATGTGTGCAGCATGGTGTCCGATCACG
>AWOL01S0051327.1:0-11399 GCA_000715115.1 Nicotiana otophora | reverse complement strand
TCGAAACCTCAAATCACATCAAACAACGCTAAAACCATGAATCATACCCCAATTCAAGTTTAATAAAACTAAGAAATTTCAACTTCAACATTCTAACGCTGAAACTTATCAAAACAAGTTTGATTGACCTCACATTTTGCACACAAGTCATAAATGTCATAACGATCCAATGAAAATTTTCAGAACTAGATTCCGACCCCGATATCCAAAAGTCAACTCCCCGGTCAAACTTCCAACTTAAACTTCATATTTTTGCCATTTCAAGCCTAATTTAACTACGGGATTCCAAATAATTTTCGGATACACTCCTAAGTCCGAAATTACCATACGAAGCTACTGGAATAATTAAAACTTTATTCCGGGGTCGTTTACTCAAAAGTCCAAATCTGTCAACTCTTTTTATTTACGCTACAAAAATGAGAATTGTTCTTTCAATTTAATCCTGAATCATCAGAAAACTAAACTCGACCACACACGCAAGTCATAACACACATCACAAAGTTGCGCATGACCTTAAGTCATTGAACGAGATGCTAATCCTTAAAATCACAAGTTGGGTCGTTATAATAGGTTAACAACTTTGCGCCAATGATTCCGAATTCAACACTCAGACAAGATACACCCAGTTTCAGATCTGAGACTTCAAGGTCATAAAAATGATGACCCGAATTTCNAATAATTACAAAAATATTTAATAATAGCAAGAGAAAGAGAGAGAAAAATGATTGACAAAAATCATTTACTAACATTACGACAAACATAAAGTGCAAAAGTTTGATTTTTTATCATTTGACAAAAGCATTTTGTGGATAAAATATAGTTATAGTTAAATATATATTTTATGCTATGAGCTAATATTAATAATTTAAATCCTCAAATAATAAATTATTTCTACTAGTACTATATCAAAAGCACGAAGGCCCTTAGCGAAATATTATTCGCCTTTTTTAACCTTTTAGAAATAGAGTATACACTAGACAAAATAGTCATTTAACTATTTTTCTAATATTTAGAACTTTATAATTACCTATGTCACGACCCAAAATCCATTAAAGGCCGTGATGGCGCCGGACACCGGTGTCAGGCAAGCTAACAATAAATACTTAATTGGGTTCTCATTTTAATATTTTTGNCCCCGGTCAAACTTCCAACTTAAACTTCATATTTTTGCCATTTCAAGCCTAATTTAACTACGGGATTCCAAATAATTTTCGGATACACTCCTAAGTCCGAAATTACCATACGAAGCTACTGGAATAATTAAAACTTTATTCCGGGGTCGTTTACTCAAAAGTCCAAATCTGTCAACTCTTTTTATTTACGCTACAAAAATGAGAATTGTTCTTTCAATTTAATCCTGAATCATCAGAAAACTAAACTCGACCACACACGCAAGTCATAACACACATCACAAAGTTGCGCATGACCTTAAGTCATTGAACGAGATGCTAATCCTTAAAATCACAAGTTGGGTCGTTATAATAGGTTAACAACTTTGCGCCAATGATTCCGAATTCAACACTCAGACAAGATACACCCAGTTTCAGATCTGAGACTTCAAGGTCATAAAAATGATGACCCGAATTTCAAACTTCAAAATCTTTCAAAATTAGTGATTATTGTTTGGTGCAAATCAAGTTTGAGAGCTATTTATTTTCATATCTGTGTGTATTTTCAATTTTCTTTCAGAATCTTCAATTTTCTTCTACTTGCCACCATCAGACTTGATGGGATTGGACGATGGAGGAGGAGCCTGAGCCTTCTTCGAGCCATTGATGGCAGAACTGCATTGGGGGTGGGGGAGGGAGAATAGAGGGGGTTAGGTTAAGAGAGGATGAGGGGATCTGTGCGGGTTAGAGAGAAAGAAGCTAGAGACAGTAAGGGGAGAGTTTAGTGTGGTGGGAATGAAGAAAGAAGAAAATAATAAAAACCCTAGATGTGTGTCTTTAATAATGGGCTAAAGGCTGAAAATTTTCTTTCAAGTTATGTACAATATGGGCTAGACGGGGTAAGAACTTTAAACCTGGGCTATTTTTGGTTGGGTTGTTAAGCCAAGTGACAAGTACGGTAATTCTTTCAAACAATAATTACAAAAATATTTAATAATAGCAAGAGAAAGAGAGAGAAAAATGATTGACAAAAATCATTTACTAACATTACGACAAACATAAAGTGCAAAAGTTTGATTTTTTATCATTTGACAAAAGCATTTTGTGGATAAAATATAGTTATAGTTAAATATATATTTTATGCTATGAGCTAATATTAATAATTTAAATCCTCAAATAATAAATTATTTCTACTAGTACTATATCAAAAGCACGAAGGCACTTAGCGAAATATTATTCGCCTTTTTTAACCTTTTAAAAATAGAGTATACACTAGACAAAATAGTCATTTAACTATTTTTCTAATATTTAGGATTTTATAATTACCTATGTCCCTACCCAAAATCCATTAAAGGCCGTGATGGCGCCGGACACCGGTGTCAGGCAAGCTAAAAATAAATACTTAATTGGGTTCTCATTTTAATATTTTTAAAATCATACTTTCCTTCAATTAAATAGTAAAAAGTGGAATTTACATAATAAATAATAATATTTTTAACAATTTCAATACAGGACAACCCAAATCACCCCAAAACTCTGTGTCACAAGTGCATGAGCCTCAACTAGGAATGTAAATAAAATACAACATTTGTCCGAAATACAAATTCGGACAGAAAAAATATAAATACTCTGAGGGATACTCTACTGGCTGCGGACTCGTAACGTGGAATGCAGCTCACCTAAGTCCCCGCAATAACCGCGCCTCTGCACCCACAAGGCCACTAGACATATATGCACCTGCAAAAAAAATAATGTGCAGCAAGTATAGTATGAGTACGTTAATCAATGCGTACCCAGTAAGTGTCCCGCCTAACCTCGAAGAAGTAGTGATGAGGGGTCGACTCCGACACTTACTAAGGGCCAACAATATAATAATATGAACTTCTAATTAAGCACGATATATATAACAATAAAACTCAGAACAAGAAATAACTGAATAATTCATCACCATATTTAAGAACCCAAATCACTACCTTCATTTAAAACAAATAATCTTTCAAATAATGAATTTATACCAATTATAAAAGAGACTTTCAGTTCTATTATCACGCGCAAAGTTCCACCAAGGACGTTCGGCCCGATCCAACATAAATGTAAATTGTGCATTGTCGAGTATCGAACGACACGAACCATAGATGCATTTATTAACCTGCCTAGGCGAACGGCCTACTTCCATGAGAGTAGTAGAAAGAATTACACCGCTCGCAGAATATGCTTGCGATGTGGTCAAATATAAATTATCAATAAATCATAACCCTTTCTTGATTCTTTTCAAAATAAAGACAATTCAACTTGAAGCTTTTAAATCTTTAAATCCTCGACTTAATTCCATTTGATACAATTAAAAAATATAATCAAATAACGGTGTCCACAAAGTATGGTGTAAACCTAAAACTACCCGGACATAACCAGGAATAGTAGCTACGTACGGACTCTCATCACTTCATGCGTACGTAGCCCCCACAAATAACAACACATATTAATTAAGTTCACCTATGGGGTAAATTCCTTCTTACAAGATTAGAAAGGAGACTTACCTTGCTCCGAAGTTCCATCATCGGCTCCCAAGCCCTTCCAATAACTCAAACTGATGCCCAACGCTCCAAAACTGGTCAATAAATGTGCAAATCCATAAATATACACTCTAATACTTATTATAATCCAATTTATATCAATTCCTAACTCTGCTTGAAATGTCGATAAAATTACCCTCAGGCCCACGTGCCCGGATTTCGAAATATTTTGAAGATAAACCTTACCCATATCACCACACGCTCAAATATATAATTTATTCTCAATTTCATGCCCAAATGCGTGATCAAAATCAAAGAATACCAATTTCTAGGTTTTTCTTCAAAATCCCAAATTTTTACTAATTTCCATGTTTAAATCCTTATATAAACCATGTATTTAACTCACAATGTGTGGGAATCACTTACCTTGACATAGATGATGAAAATCCCCCTTCCATGAGCTGCGAAAATCGCCCACCCAAAAGAAAAAAGGAGGGAAAAGGCCAAATCCCGTCTTTTAAAAACCTCACTGCCCAGGCGATTTTCGCACATGCGGTGCCTTCGCCGCATCTGCGGTCTCGCTGACCTCACATCGCTTCTGCGATACAGGGCTTCCAGCCAATTTCCGCATATGCGGTCTCCCATGCGCATCCGCATATGCGGATATGCTTCCGCACCTGCGCCCCCAGGCTCTTCTCTCAATCTCGCATCTGCGACGCACTTACGCATCTGCGACCTCGCAGGTGCGGACAACCTTTCGCACCTGCGGTCGCTGCCCAGCTTCGCCCAAACCGCACTTGCGACCTTTTCCTCGCTTATGCGGTCACGCACCTGCAGTCAAACTTGCGCAGGTGCGATTGCACCATAACTGGTGCACTTCAGCCATTCCTTAAGTCCAAAAATTGCTCTGTTAACCATCTGAGACCCACCGAGGCCCCCGGAACCTTAACCAAATATACCAGCATGTCCCAAAACACATTAAGAACTTAGTCAAGGCCTCAAGTCATGCCAAACAATATCGAAACTATGAATCACCCTCCAATTCAAATTTAATGAACTTTGAAATTCCAAACTTCTCCAATCGATGCCGAAACCTATCAAATCACGTCCGATTGACCTCAAATTTCGCACACAAGTCATAATTGACATTACTGACATACTCCAACTTCCGAAATTGGAATCTGACCCCGATATCAAAAAATTTACTCCCTGCCAAACTTCTTAAAATTATCTAAATTTCCAAATTTCTCCCAAATAACCCCAAAATGATCAACGGACCTCCAAATCCACTTCTGGACGCGCTCCTAAGACTAGAATCATCATACGAAGCTATTCCCAGACTTGGAATCCCAAACGGACGTCGATATCATTGAAATGTACTTCAACTCAAATTTATGAAATTCTTCCCAAATGCCAACCTTCCACAATAGGCACCGAAACGCTCCCGGGCCATCCAAAACCCGATCCGGACATACGCCTAAGTCCAAAATCATTATACGAACCTGTTGGAACCTTTAAATCCCGATTCCGGGGTCATCTGCTCAAAAATTACACTTTAGTCAATTTCTCCAACTTAAGGCTTCCGAAATTAGAATTTTCTTTCCAAATCAACTCCGAACTTCCCGAAATTCAATTCCGACTATGCGCACAAGTCATAATACCTAAAGTGAAATTACTCAAGGCCTCAAACCATCAAACGATGCGCTTGAGATCAAAATAACCGGTCGGGTCCTTATATTCTCTCCCACTTAAACATACATTCGTACTCGAACCTGCTAAGAACTGCTCTGGAGTTGTCTGAAATCACTGTTTAACACCTCGTGCACCTACCCATGCTACCACAACTCAGTTTAGCACATTATCTCGAGCAAATCTGAAGATCCTCCCCTTTATTTAGGCAGATAAGCCTTAGAGCCAAATTCCAACATCTGGAATTCTCTACTAGGCCTGCTTCCAACATACGAACATCGTTCCAATCACTACACGATGTACCAATACATGATTGTATACTCTCACTGAATTCACGCCATGCACCGCATAATTCACATGACCATAATAACATCCTCCGATAATAATAGCCGAAATCCCACGAATCTGATGCTCAAACCACACCTCATGACACATATAAGTCTTGTTCCAATTCTTGAAATGCCACGACAGAGAAGATGTGTAGAACTCATAGCCACTTTCCAAATTACAATTTACGGAGTCTCTCCTCCCGACAATAACCATTACCTCATTCTGAACTGAATAATAATATCTACTCTTTAATATGCTTCATATAAACCTGATCGCATTGATCCCAGGTCCAATAATCTCGTCTCACCCAGTACCAGCTGCTCAGGCAGTAAGCCACCTCAGACACTGCCAAAAGTCTCATATAATGCCACAATGTGCCAACAAGCTACAAACTCGAATGTGATACATAAGGGAACGAACTCTGGAAATAGCTACTCAACCCACATAACTAATTTAAACAACCGAAAGGATGTTATGAACCTTCCCCAGGAAATGAAAAGCAAAACACACAACAATGGATATAGGGGGAACTGTACTCACATCACACTATTGCGGCGTGCAACCCGATCCACACATAATACCGTTGCGACGTACAACCTGATCCAAACCACATACTCGTGGCGGCGTGCCACCCGTTCCAACCAACATGCCCGTGGCGGCGTACCACCCGATCCACACATAATACCGTTGCGACGTACAACCTGATCCAAACCACATACTCGTGGCGGCGTGCCACCCGTTCCAACCAACATGCCCGTGGCGGCGTACCACCCGATCCACACATAATACCGTTGCGACGTACAACCTGATCCAAACCACATACTCGTGGCGGCGTGCCACCCGTTCCAACCAACATGCCCGTGGCGGCGTACCACCCGATCCACACATAATACCGTTGCGACGTACAACCTGATCCAAACCACATACTCGTGGCGGCGTGCCACCCGTTCCAACCAACATGCCCGTGGCGGCGTACCACCCGATCCACACATAATACCGTTGCGACGTACAACCTGATCCAAACCACATACTCGTGGCGGCGTGCCACCCGTTCCAACCAACATGCCCGTGGCGGCGTACCACCCGATCCACACATAATACCGTTGCGACGTACAACCTGATCCAAACCACATACTCGTGGCGGCGTGCCACCCGTTCCAACCAACATGCCCGTGGCGGCGTACCACCCGATCCACACATAATACCGTTGCGACGTACAACCTGATCCAAACCACATACTCGTGGCGGCGTGCCACCCGTTCCAACCAACATGCCCGTGGCGGCGTACCACCCGATCCACACATAATACCGTTGCGACGTACAACCTGATCCAAACCACATACTCGTGGCGGCGTGCCACCCGTTCCAACCAACATGCCCGTGGCGGCGTACCACCCGATCCACACATAATACCGTTGCGACGTACAACCTGATCCAAACCACATACTCGTGGCGGCGTGCCACCCGTTCCAACCAACATGCCCGTGGCGGCGTACCACCCGATCCACACATAATACCGTTGCGACGTACAACCTGATCCAAACCACATACTCGTGGCGGCGTGCCACCCGTTCCAACCAACATGCCCGTGGCGGCGTACCACCCGATCCACACATAATACCGTTGCGACGTACAACCTGATCCAAACCACATACTCGTGGCGGCGTGCCACCCGTTCCAACCAACATGCCCGTGGCGGCGTGCCACCCGATCCACACATGATACCCTATAAGGAGATACTTTACCGAGCTAAAATGCTCTTAACTACAAAATACTCGAATATCGACCACAAGCACGCCAGGTGCATAATAGTAATCCTGGGGAGACGGGTAGCTTCATACGCAATAAAACTCAAGCACAACTAAGGTGCAACAAATGACCTACATCTCGAGGGCCATCTTGCTCATATAACACCACAAACTATACCTGATCTCAATACGAGTGCAAATAATCAAACCGCCTCACAACCCATATGGCACAATAGAGACTACATGGAAGGGCCGATAACAGAAATAACATCCAAGGCCCGAAGACCCCTCCGAAAACAGCGCTATGCTGAAATGAACACATCCAGCCTGATATAGAGCCCATATTCACATTTAGATTCATCCACATACCTCAAGTCAATTCTGATCGTACCGCACTGGGCTAATAATCTTTTAGGGATCCACATTTCCATGACACACAAGAACAACCGTCAAATCCGGAACAAACTTCCACAGTCCATAATCAAATGAATCGAGCACCCTTCAGGCATAAATTCTCAAATTAGCGATAGTACCACAATCTCCGTACTTGGTTTCAATCTTCAAGCAAGTGACTACATGTCGCACTTATATAATCTTCCAGCGGGACACGCTCCCACAACCCGCCACACCAGATAATAGGTCTACACATCCATACCACCGGCCATACTAATGTTGTAAAGCAAATCAAGAATCTGCAATCAGTACGCAAAGCCTCCTACACAGGACACCGATCTCAGGTGACGCTAAAGACAATACCAGCTTACTCTAACCATCTGAATTCCTTTCTCGTTCATCCGAGCTCGTGATATTCCTTCCAGCACCAAATGTCAACCTTGATCCTCGACTTCCGATTCCCATGCTACCTTCTGCACCTAATCATGCCAATACGCAAATGTACAAGAATTTCATCATAACTCCTGAACCACTAATAGGGTACACACTTCATCATATAGAAACCTTTCACTTAACTCATTTCAGGAGAACCATAGCGACACGCGACTGAATTCCCATAACCGTAGAAAATACAAACCTCAAGTAGTGGTCTAGACCACCATAACTCTTCCGGAAATCCCTTTACACCACAAAGCCATACGAATCGAATACCTCCCAAATCAACCAAGTTGTGGTGGCGCTCAAGCCCAAGTGTACAACCACAAACCATATGTATAACTTTACGCTGGAGAAACTGGTCACCGTCATAACCATGCTTATTCAATCATTACAATCGAGCCACTTCTTCTACTTTACTCGGGACTTGCTCTGGAAATAATAATAGCTCCACTAAAAACATCATGAACCCAAATCCGCACTTATCTGGAGTGACCTCATTTCACGAGACCATGTTGTCTCAAAACCCACGAACCATCACATACTTTCCTTGTGCGCATATTCGCATCTTCAACGGGTACACTCATTCTGATAATTTCTCTATGATTTCGAAGTTATTTTCTCCCATTCTTCCACTGCTACACTGCATACCGAAGATAACATAGAACACTACAAGCCCCTTTTATAATCTGCTTCAACAACTCGATACTTAACCATACTACGGACTCGAAATCCTTAGGCACCACACTTTAACTTTTGAATCCACTAGGACCGTTGTTGAGAGTCACCCACTCTGGCTTGGTCCCGGATATAACCAACTCCAAGTCCTTGCTAGCACATGAACACCCTCTCAAAGAAGCACCCGACTGGATCACTTTCCTTGCACTTCACATATACACGAAGCATAAAACTCTGAATCTTCCCAAAGCATGAACATGAATCGATAAGGCCAATTACAACACATATTCCTCAAATCCTTTGCTCAAATTACCACTGGTGTTCTCTTTCTTTAGTCGTAATAACCCACCAATATGCTGATAACCAGAAACCTCCCAAGTAGACAACCATGTAATCCAATCGTAGGCAGTGGGGCTCTCCCACTTAAGCTTGAAACTACCATTACATGACCCTGGAACCTACCAAGATTCCTTATCCCCCATTGACATGATTTTGCACAATCAACCCGTCAAATTCCTCGAAATCCTTATGTTAAACATTTCATGAACATTCTGAATCACTAGCCACATTCACATATTCGACATCTTACTGGATAGATAGTAAAATCCTTCGTAGAGGCTTCGTCAACACCACACGACCATTAATCTGCTCACAGGAGATAACCCACATGTGGGAGTTACATGTCGACATCTTCCAACAGCGTTGCACCAAGTACAATTACTACGAAATCAATAAACTACCCTGAGCCCGTGCTCATTTACCAGATGTACAAGTTCAGTCACTTCTCATGGACATCAATTAAAGGTGCGACAATACATCTCAATCCAAAATCATGTTGTATCCTTCTTCATATCAAGCAACTCCTTTCTGTTGTATCCAACCTTCCTCCGTATAGCAGCCAATATTCCAAATTAAGACCGTAGACTGAGTCGCTGTCCACCATGAATCCAAAACCACTCTAAACTTTCTCAAGGCGTATAGCTATCCTACCACATAATCCATCTGCTACTCTGCCACTCTCCCACTTTTGTCAAACCCTCTCCTTTAAGAAACTACCCGACTTCTGTTTCTCACACTTGGCCTTCTAGAACTTTAACCACCATAAGACACCTCCCACATGTCCTTCCTCATCATGCGCTGCCCAGTTGTTGCCTTAAGTTAAAATCCATCTTTGCAGCATTTGAACCAATAGATCGCTACTAACTTTAAATCTTCCCAAAGATCATCATTTCTCGAGCCGTTAACCTTAGAAATACCCATTTGATCCCGAAGTTGCTACACTCTGCTAATTCTGGCGATTGTTTCGCTAGCACCATCTCACACTACTCTGCCCCGAAGGCAATTGGTGAAAACCATAACACCGGTGAACTTAACACATTCACTCAAGGGCGACGATACCACATCACAGATGCAAGTTCCACCACGCTTAAAAATACCAAGTCTCGTTACTCCGTCAACCCAAACCTGAACATTCATAGTCCCATTGCCTTTCCTTCGCTAGAAATAAAATATTGAATCTCTGAATCATGCGCTGAGTAAACCTCCTTCCAAGTCATTCATTACTTTAACGCATAGACAAACATCCTACCATTACACCAACACTGTGCGATAGTAACGCGTGAATCGTCATAACAATCAATGCCAAGTCTCAAAACCTTAGGTAATACTGATACTAAGCTGAAACGACAGAACGGCCTTCCACAAGGCGACGACAATAGCCCAAAGCAAATACGCAGGGAGAAATATCCCGCACCACATCTGTAGTACCATTCGAATTCCTCCATTCCCAGTTTACAACAAGCGATTCATGCCCCGTAAGATGGAATAGGAAGGAAATGAAGGCATAAGCCTCACAGGGATCAAATCGAACGACGAGGAATCAAGAAGGGATTTGCTCCTAACAGCCCTGTAGCCTCTCGAAGATAAGTACAGACGTCTCTGTACCGGTCCGCAAGACTCTACTAGACTCGCTCATGACTCGTGAGACCTAAGTGAACCTACTGCTCTGATACCATGTTGTCACGATCCAAAATCCATTAAAGGTCGTATGGCGCCGAACACCGCTGTCGGGCAAGCCAAAAATAAATACTTAGTTGGGTTCTCATTTTAATATTTTTGAAATCATACTTTCCTTTAATTAAATAGTAAAAGGTGGAATTTACATAATAAATAATAATATTTTTAACAATTTCAATACAGGATAACCCAAATCACCCCAAACCCCGGTGTCACAAGTGCATGAGCCTCAACTAGGAATGTAAATGAAATACAATATCTCCGGAATACAAATTCGGACAGGAGAAATATAAATACTCTGAAGGAGACTCTGCTGGCTGCGGACTCGTAACGTGGAATGCAGCTCACCTAAGTCCCCGCAATAACCGCACCTCTGCGCCCGCAAGGCCACTAGACATATGTGCACCTGCACAAAAAGAATATGCAGCAAGTGTAGTATGAGTACGTAAATCAACGCGTACCCAGTAAGTGTCCCGCCTAACCTCGAA
>AWOL01S0051326.1:8230-19216 GCA_000715115.1 Nicotiana otophora | reverse complement strand
CCCTCCATTTCTCATTCACCCTCATTTTAAGAATATTACATCTTAAAATAAAACCTCAACAAAATCTTTGCAGAATTCTCAGAATGCTGATAATCAGGTTTTTTTCAATATTTCCCTTATTTTCCTTTAAATGGTTAAAATTTATTTTTGTAGCTTTTATTGCCTTTTTTTATATGTTTCTTTTGCGTACTCATTTGTTGAGTTTATATAAGAATGGCGGCTCAAGCATGTAAAACACAGTGTCTCCCCTGAATCTATAGCTGTTAATACCAATCCCAATTTAATGAGTAATCAAGAAAGATGATTAGCTGAAGTAAGTCAGGGAGATAATAATTAATTACTCCTTGTATACGGTAAAAACCGGTTAATCCTTCGTACGAATTGGTTTAAATGGTAATACATTGGATCGGAGAAGCGTTTTCATAGTATCAGGTTGAGGTCCGAAGTCGGGTCACCAAGCTTCGAGCCCGAGGGACCGATCAATGACGAGCTCGATGTCATTATCAAGCTCGAATCTAAGTCAAACTATGATGCAAAGTAAAGTTATCGAGCTTATGAGTCAGAGACCGACCAACACTGACCCCGAATCAATACAAGGATCCGAATCAGAATCGAGCTCGAGTCACGATCGAGAGCTCGAGTCAAGACCGAAAACTCGAGTCAATGTCGAGCTCATAGACAAGAGTCGTTGCAATCCCACTAGAGGAGAGAATCCTGGCAGGAATTATAGAAAAGCTGATTTATTATGGGTCTCTCACTATGTATTTTTAATTATATCTAAAGTAAGATCTCTCTACTATAAAGGGAATGGTTATTATTTCTGTAAGAACCAAGTTTTTGCTTACATTGTAACTCAAATACCATACACTCCTATATTGAAGGGTTATTCGTTTTGGCTTCATAGATTGATTCATCTTGCTTAGTCCTTAAATCATCTTCTTTCCAACCTTGTGTATTTTTCATTCTTTACAATTCGTATTTGATACTTTCAATTTATCCTTATGATTTGTGTTAAGTTATACCACGTATCCTTAGAACAACGTATAAATTCAACTCTATCCATTTTTTGGGTAAACAGTTTGGCACTCACCGTGGGGCAAAGGATAACAGTGGTTATTTGATACGAATATGCAAAAACATGCCGTTTTGCGCTTGTTTCCGGAAGTGTCTTTGATTTCGGATTAGCAATGACTAAATTATCAATTAAATGGCCTTACCTATCGACACGAAGCTGGTCTTCAAGATGAGAACAACAACTTGACACCCAATACTGAAAGGCCGCTTGTCAACGCTGTTGGAGCTCGAATCGAAGTGCCGATTGACATTAATTCGCATGTGGCCATTGAGGCAAACCTACATTCTGAACCTGAAAATAGCATACATGGTGGCACTCGATCTGCAGCTCGAGATACCCATAACGTCGAGGAAAACGACATCATCTTGCGTATGATTTTCGAAATGTTGCAAGCTCAACAGGCAGCGATAGCTCAGTTGCAGAGTCAAACCCAGATACAGAGCAGGCCGGAGCCCAGTCAACCCCGAGAAATTGCCCATACAACGGAACCAGTTATAGTGAAATCAAATGAGCAGGAGTCGGGGACTAATCCCGAAATTGCTAAGATGTTCGAAGAACTGACCAAACGAATAGAATCGAGAGAAAGGAGGATCGAAGCAAACAACAAAAAGGTGGAAACATACAACTCCAGGGTTGATCAGATCCCGGTACACCACCAATATTGAAGGGCTTAGATTCGAAAAAATTCATACAAAAGCCTTTTCCCGCGGCTCCTAAACCAATCCCAAAGAAGTTTCGCATGCCCGAGATTCCTAAATGTAACGGAACTACCGACCCAACGAACATGTCACCTCATACACATGTGCCATCAAAGGGAACGATCTAGAGGATGACGAGATCGAATCCGTATTATTGAAGAAATTCAGTGAAACTCTGTCAAAGGGAGCAATGATATGGTATCATAATTTGCCATCTAATTCTATCAATTCTTTTCCTATGCTTGCAGATTCCTTCGTAAAAGCACACGTCGGGGCCATAAAAGTCGAGACCAGGAAGTCGGACCTGTTCAAGGTAAGACAAAATGATAACGAGATGCTAAGGGAGTTCGTATCTCGTTTTCAAATGGAACGAATAAATCTGCCACCAGTCACAGACGATTGGGCTGTTCAAGCTTTCACTCAAGGTTTGAACGAACGAAGTTCGATGACTTCACGGTGGTTGAAGCATAACCTGATCGAGTACCCAGCTATCACTTGGGCCGACGTATATAATCAGTACCAATCAAAAATCAGAGTCGAAGATGATCAGTTGGGGTCTGAACCCGCTGCTTGAAGGGATATCAATCAAGAACAAGGTCTGACTTGGGACCGATACTGACTGTATAATAGAAACCACATAATCAATGAATCGAGACGTAACCCCAGACAAAGCAACAAAAGAAGTGATCGAGGTCAAGGGTCTCGGGGGTTGATGAACAGAAATGGGTTCGACAGGCCTACCGGATCTAAGGAAGCACCACGGTTATCGGAATATAACTTCAGCATTGATGCATCCGCCATCGTGTCGGCTATCAGACGCATCAAAGATGCTAAATGGCCTCGACCCATGCAGACTGACCCTGCCCAGAGGAATCCCAATTAAATGTGCGAATATCATGGCACCCATGGCCACAGAACGGAAGATTGCAGGCAACTAAGAGAGGAGGTAGCCCGGCTATTCAATAAAGGGCACCTTCGAGAATGTTTAACCGACAGGGCGAAGAACCATTTCAAAAACAGGGATTTCGGCAAACAAAACAAACAAGAAGAACCACAACATGTCATCCACATGATCATTGGCGGCGTCGATACCCCTCAAGGTCCGGTGCTTAAAGGCACTAAGACAACGATTATGAGAGAAAAATGACCTCAAACTCAGGACTACGCACCCATAAGAACTTTGGTTTTCAATGATGAAGATACAGAAGGAGTCATACAACCTCATAACGATGTACTGGTAATATCCGTACTTATGAATAAAATAAAATTTAAGCGTGTGTTAATTGATCCAGGTAGCTCGGCCAACATCATTAGATCGAAGGTTGTAGAACAGCTCGGTCTACAGGACCAGGTCGTACCTGCAACCTTGGTTCTAAAAGGATTCAATATGGCATGTGAAACCACCAAAGGCGAGATAATTCTGCCGATAAACATGGCCGGGGCCATCCAGGAAACGAAGTTCCACGTAATCGAAGGCGACATGAGGTACAACGCCCTTTTTGGAAGGCCATGGATCCACAACATGAGAGTTGTACCTTTGACCCTACACCAGGTTCTTAATTTCCCAACATCGAGGGGAGTCAAAACAGTTTACAGAGAATAACCGGCCGCAAGAGAAATGTTTGACGTCGAGGAAGCGAATCGGATATCCTCACCTTTGCCAATAAAGGGATCAGACTCAAAAGGGAATGAGGTTCCAAATAGCAACCACAGACATCAACTTTAACCCAACCAGAAAATCAGAAGATCGATGAAGATGGTGATCAAAGGATCCCTCGATCCTTTCTGCTTCCCGATGATTCCGATGCTACCCAATCAACGATTGAAGAGTTGGAGCAAGTCATACTAATCGAGCATTTTCCCGAATGACTCCGACGCCACCAAATCGACGATCGAAGAGCTGGAGCAGGTTATATTAATCGAATATCTGCCCGAGAGAAACGTATACTTGGGAACGGGATTGACCCCCGAACTCAGGAAAAAACTTATTCAATTTCTTATCGATAACATAGATTGTTTTGCTTGGTCCCATTTAGATATAATAGGGATCCCACCGGATATAATGACGCATAGGCTAAGCCTGGAACCTAGGTTCAAACCGATAAAGCAAAAGAGAAGACCTCAGTCTGAGGTAAAGCACGCATTCATAAAGGACGAGGTAACTAAACTTCTCAGAATAGAGTCCATTCGGGAGGTGAAATATCCCGAATAGTTTGCCAATGTAGTTTTAGTCCCTAAAAAGGGAACAAACTTAGAATGTGTGTAGATTACAAGAATTTAAATAAGGCATGCCCCCAAAGATTCTTTTCCACTGCCTAACATCGATCGCATGATCGATGTCACGGCCGGCCACGAGGTCCTTACTTTTCTCGATGCCTATTCCGGGTATAATCAAATCCAAATAAACCCAGAAGACCAGGAAAAGACTTCATTTGTCACCAAGTATGGAACATATTGTTATAATGTGATGTCTTTCGGGCTAAACATGCAGGAGCTACTTACCAACGCCTAGTAAATAAAATGTTCGAAGAACAAATAGGTAAATCAATGGAAGTTTATATTGATGAAATGTTAGTTAAGTCCCTGCGCGCTGAGGACCATTTTGCTCATTTGCAGGAAATATTCGAGATTTTAAGGAAATACAACATGAAGCTCAACCCCGAGAAATGTGCTTTCTGGGTCGGTTCGGGCAAGTTCTTCGGCTTCATGGTATCAAATCGAGGGATCGAGATTAACCCCGATAAAATCAAGGCCATCGAAGACATCTCCATCGTGGACAGCGTAAAAGCCGTGCAGAGGCTAACGGGACAGATTATTATTTTAGGCCGATTCATTTCAAGGTCGTCAGATTAAAATCACAAATTTTTCTCTCTACTCAAAAAGAAGAACGCTTGGACCCCGGAATGCCAATAGGCATTAGAGGAATTAAAGCGATATCTATCATGCCCACCACTGCTTCATACTCCAAAAATAGACGAAAAACTTTGCTTGTACTTGGCAGTGTCGGAAATCGTGGTAAGTGGCGTCCTAGTTCGAGAAGAGCAAGGTACGCAATTTACCATTTATTATGTAAGTCGAACCTTAGGAGAAGCTGAAACTAGATATCCACACTTAGAAAAATTGACACTTGCACTGATAAGTGCCTCTAGAAAGTTAAGACCGTACTTTCAATGTCACCTCATATGCGTATTGACCACTTACCCACTTCGTAATATTTTGCACAAGCCCAAACTATCAGGTCGATTGGCCAAATAGGTCGTCGAACTCAGTGGGTATGATATCGAATATCAACCCCGTACAGCCATCAAGTCTCAAATTTTAGCAGACTTTGTGGCCGATTTCACACCGACCCTCGTACCCGAAGTTGAAAAAGAACTCTTATTGAAATTGGGTACATCATCGGGGGTATGGACCTTTTTTACGGACGGGGCTTTGAATGTGAAGGGGTCCGGGCTAGGCATCGTTTTGAAGCCGCCCACGGGTAACACCATTAGGCAATCTATCAAAACTACTAGGTTGACTAACAACAAGGCCGAGTATGAGGCCATGATTGCAGGTCTCGAGCTAGCTAAAAGCTTGGGAGCAGAAGTCATTGAAGCCAAATGTGACTCTTTACTGGTGGTAAATCAAGTAAACAAAACCTTCCAAGTTCGAGAGGATAGAATGCAAAGGTATTTGGACAAACTGCAGGTCACTTTGCACCATTTCAAAGAATGGACTTTATAACATATTCCACGAGAACAAAACAGTGAGGCTGATGCACTTACAAATTTGGGATCATCGGTCGAGGAGGGCAAGATAAGCTCGGAGACTGTCGTTCAACTCTCGAGATCCATGATCGAAGAAAGTCATGCCGAGATAAATTCTACAAGCTTAACCTGGGATTGGAGGAATAAGTATATTGAATACTTAAAGAATGGAAAGCTCCCATCAGACCCTAAATATTCGAGGGCTCTACGAACCAAAGCTGCTCCATTCACATTGACTGCAGATGGAACATTATACTGAAGGACATTCGATGGACCATTGGCAGTATGCTTAGATCCTAGAGACACCGACTACGTCCTACGTGAGGTGCACGAGGGCACTCAGGTGCCGATTCATTAGTCCGAAATATAATCAGGGTAGGGTATTATTGGATCGATATGGACAAAGATGCAAAGGCGTTTGTTGGAAAATATGACAAATGTCAAAGTTTTGCACCAATGATCCATCAGCCCGGAGAGCAACTTCACTCAGTCCTATCCCCATGGCCATTCATAAAGTAGGGAATGGATATCGTCGGCCATCTGTCATCGGCCCCAGGTAAAGCTAAGTTCATTTTATTTATGACAGACTATTTCTCTAAATGGGTTGAAGCACAGGCGTTCGTGAAAGTAAGAGAGAAAGAGGTTATAGACTTTATCTGGGATCATATCGTATGTCGATTCGGGATACCCGCCAAAATAGTGTATGACAATGGGAAACAGTTTGTCTGCAGCAAAGTGACGAAATTCCTCGAAGACTACAAAATAAAAAGGATATTATCAACATCGTATCAGCCTAGTGGAAACGGACAAGCCGAATCAACGAACAAAACTATCATTCAAAACCTAAAGAAAAGGCTGAACGACCTAAGGGAAAATTGAGAGAAATCCTACCCGAAGTTCTTTGTGCATATCGAACAACATCAAAATCTAGTACGGGGGCAACCCCGTTCTCCTTAGTATATGGCTCTGAAGCCTTGATTCCAGTCGAAGTCGGGGAACCCAGTGTCAGGTTTCGATATACAACAAAAGAGTTAAATAACGAGGCTATGAACACTAGCCTCGCATTATCGAATGAAAAACGGGAAGCTGCTCTCGTCCAATTGGCCGCCCAAAAGCAGCGAATCGAAAGATACTATAATCTAAGAACCAAGCTTCACAATTTTAAACTCGGGGACTTAGTGCTAAGGAAAGTCACCCTCAGTACCCGAAATCCAAACGAAGGAAAACTAGATCCAAACTGGGAAAGACCGTATCAGGTTATTGAAAATGTCGGAAAAGGATCCTACAAGCTCGGTATTATAAACGGCAAAAAACTATCAAGCAATTGGAATGTGTCGCACCTAAAACGATACTACTGCTAAGGTACGACCCTCCCATATTCGTTTATATTTTAAAACTAAGCCCTGCAAGAGTTCGATCAGGAGCTAGGATGGATCCTTCAATACAAAGCCCTAGGTCTGAAAGCACGAGTTGCACCTTTTTTCCCTTAGACCGGTTTTATCCCAAATGGGTTTTTCGGTAAGGTTTTTAATGAAGAAACCATTGATCGTGCTAACTTAGAAATAATTTGACAGTATCTGAGGCCTCTTTACAATCGACCTCGAATACTTGGGGGGGGGTGCATTAGCCCTCAAATATATCAAGCTCGATGCAAGAAAGTTACTTTATAAAAATAGAGTTTCGATAGGAAACATTGTAAGAGCCAAATGGTCAAAACGAACCATGCTCATGTAGTTGGCCCGAGCCCTGACGCGAAACATGGACACATGTATAATGACTTACAAAAAAAAATTTCTTCTTTACCGATATTTTATATCCAAGAAAGATTCCCTTATTTTGAGATTTATTATGCAAACAGGCTTAAGGTAAATCAACGAGTTCGAGCAACACTCCTCAACAGTAAAGCCCAAGGGATACACTAGCTTGAGTTCGAGCAACCATTCTCACTCGGGGATTATCTATTAAGCCTACGAGCTACATTACTTCGAGTTCGAAATCACTCACTCAACTATTAAGCCTACGGGCTACGTTACTTCGAGTTCGAAGTCACTCACTCATAAATAATCCTACGAGCTACATTACTTCGAGTTCGAAATCACTCACTCGACTATTAAGCCTACGGGCCACATTACTTCGAGTTCGAAATCACTTACTCGACTATTAATGTGATGACCCAAAAGGTCATCTTATATTTTAGAGCATGAAACTGCGCACTTAAGCCTTAAAAAAACTCATTTTTATCCTCCTCGATTTGCATGCGCAATCCGGGAAGGTTTTCGGAAAGCTTTTATATTGAAAATTGATGAAAATAAGAATTTATACCTTAAAAGTTGATTTTAGTTGACTTCGGTCAATATTTTTGGTAAACGGGCCTGGAGCTATGTTTTGATGGTCCCGGTGGGTCCGTATTGAATTATGGGACCTGGGCGTATACCCGGAATCGAATTCGGAGGTCCCTAGCTCAAGTTATGAATTATTTATAAAAATTAAATGTCTGAAAATTAATTATTTTTAAGAATTGATTGATGCTTGGCATTGTTAGTGTCGGGTCCGTATTCTGGTTCCGGAGCCCGGTACAGGTTTATTAAGATATTTAAGACTTGTCTGTGAAATTTGGTGAGAAACGAAGTTAATTTGATGTGATTCGGACGTCCAGTTGAGAAAATAGAAATTTTAAAGTGTTCTTGAGAATGTTATTTGATTTGGTGCTAAATTTGTAGTTCTAGGTGTTATTTTGGCGATTTGATCGCGCAAGCAAGTTTGTATGATGTTTTTAGACTTGTGTGCATGTTTTTTTTGGAGCCCCGAGGGCTCGGGCGAGTTTCGGATAGGCCAAGGAATGTTTTGGACTTTAGAAATCTGGTATTTTGCTGCAGCAGGTATTCTGGCATGTCCTTCTTCGCGTTCGCTAAGGTACTCTCGCGAACGCGAAGAGTAAACTGGGCAGCTGAAGATTTCTTCTTCGCGAACGCGAAGGCTTGGTCACGAACGCAAAGCGATGAGGGCGTTACCCTTCGCGAACGCGACAAGCCCATCGCGAACACGTAGTGTTAGGCATTGGGGAGGGGGAGTCAGTCGTTCCTTCATCGCGAACGCGAGCAATGCCTCGCGAACGTGAAGGCCTAGGGGGGAGTAACCATCGCGAACGCGAACTGGGTCTCACGAATGCTAGGCCTGGCAGTCAGTACCCTTCGCGAACACGACAGTGCTCTCACGAACGCGATGAACATTGTCGCCTAGCACTTAACAGAATCCAAAAACGGGATTTTAGCCAAAAATGTATTTTCTAAAAAACCAAACGGTGAGAGGCGATTTTTCAAGAGCCATTTCTTTCCCAAATTATTGGTCAGTGATTCTAAACTATTTTCTTTCAATTACCCATTACATTTCTTGAATTTTCAATCACAATTCTAGAGTTTTCATGGTAGAATTAGGGGTTAAGGTAGAAACTAGGGATTTCGGGAATTTGGGGATTTAGACCTCAATTTGAGGTCTAAATCCAAAACTAATTATATATTCAGGCTCGGGGGTGAATGGGTAAAAGGATTTTGGTCCGAACCTCGGGTTTTGACCAAGCAGGTCTGGGGTTGATTTTTTGACTTTTTGGAGGAAAATTTGGAAAATTTAATTTATGAAAAATAATTGATTCCTTTAGAAATATTTGATATTCTTGAATCATTTTTGAATAGATACGAGTAGTTTGGAGGTGAATTCCAAAGGAAAAGTTGTGATTGAGAATTAAGTGGCCTTCGGAGCGAGGTAAGTGTCGTGTCTAACTTTGGCTTGAGGGAATAGGTATTATGTGTTCATTTGCTACGTGTTTGGTTGTTAAATACGAAGTATAGGTGAGGTGACGAATATCTATGCGTCGTCGTCGAGTCATAGCATGAGAGTGAAATTTTATTCTTGTCTATTTTGTAGCCTTAAATTCTACTATCTATGCTTATCGGGTAATTTGAAATGATGGGTGGCTCATATGTGGTTTCACTGTGATTTGGTAACTTTTGAATATTGATTCAAGGTTGAGATTACATTGTGCTATGGATTATGGGTAAAATACTGGTTTCCTTGTGATACTCTTATCTATCCATTATTATTGATTTTCTGATTGGTGAGGAGGAGTGTAAAGCACGAAGGGTGATGCCGTGCATGCATTATTTATATTGTGAGGAAGAGTGTAAAGCACGAAGGGTGATGTCATGCATGTATTATTTATATTGTGAGGGAGAGTGTAAAGCACGAAGGGTGATGCCGTGCATGCATTATTTATATTATGAGGAAGAGTGAAAAGCACGAAGGGTGATGCCGTGCCGTTCTATTTATTTATTTGGTGAGGTTGAGAGTAAAATAATGAAGGGTGATGTCGTGTTTTTCTATTTATTTATTTGGTGAGGTTGAGAGTAAAAGCACGAAGGGTGATGCCATGCAGTTTTCCTTTGCTGTTTTAATTGCTCAATTCGTTTAAGGATTTTCTCTTTAATTCTGTCTTTTCATTTTTCTCACTCTTTATGTTGTATTCCCCCACTGTATGTCCCCTTCCCATTATTTCTGCGTTATTGCTTTATTTACTGTTGTTGCCACTAGCATGATTGTAGTGTTCAGGTTATATGTGGGTGTCTTGTCCTAGCCTCGTCACTACTTCGCCGAGGTCAGGCTCGACACTTACCAGTACATGGGGTCGGTTGTACCGATGCTGCACTCTGTACTTTCTGTGTAGATTTTGATACCGGCTCAGGTTGATCGATATTTGCTACTGGTTCGCTGTCCGGAGACTCAGGGTAGACCTGTCAGCGTTCACAGACCTTGAAGTCCCCGTCTATCTTTTATGTCTTATTGTTTTCTTTCATTCAGACAATTGTATTTATTTCAGACTAATACTTGTAGTAAATTCTAGAATGCTCGTGAATTATGACTCCAGATCCGGGTGGTAGTAATTAATACAGTTTTATGATATTTTGCACTTATTATATTTCATCTTAGTTAATTATTGTTATTTACTGAATGGAAATAAGGAATTGGTTTAACGATTTTTCTAACATTGGCTTGCCTAGCAAGTGAAATGTTAGGCGCCATGACAGTCCCGTCGGTAGGAAATTTCGGGTCGTGACAGTTGGTATCAGGGCCCTAGGTTGCTTAGGTCTCACGACTTACGAGCAAGCTTAGTAGAGTCTGGAGGATCGACACGGAGACGTCTGTGCTTATCTTCCAGAGGCTATGAAGTTTAGGAACAAGTTTCACTTCTATTCTTCTCTGTCGTGAGATTTTGCTTTCTCAATACTAATTGAACTCTTCTACTCTTATTCTCTCGCAGATGGTGAGAACATGTATCGCTTCCTCAGCTGAGCAGCATCCAGAGCCTCCAGTGGCAGCTCCTACGTGGGGCAGAGGTCGAGTCCGAGGCCGTGCCAGAGGCCGAGGCAGGGGCAGGGGCAGGGCTCAGCCTAGAGCCCGAGCAGCAGCCCCA
>AWOL01S0051324.1:9269-51830 GCA_000715115.1 Nicotiana otophora | reverse complement strand
AAGAGAGACATCGATCTTCAATATTCCTAAGGAGATTCACAAGATGTCGCAGTGATTGGTAGCGAACCACTCGTCTCTTTGTTGCGGCTTGGTGAGAGAGACAATATAACGATCCGACCGGTCATTTTGAGAATTTGCATTTTCTTCATCCATTTGAAGTCTTGAGTAGCTTGATATGATGTATTATAACTTATGTGTATCTTCGGTTTTAGTCATCAGTTATTCAGAATTGATTGGGAAGAATGATTCTCAACTAGGAAGCTTTAAGTTGGAATAGTTTACCAAATTGTACTTTTGAGTATTTGACCTCGAATCAGAGTTTTGATGGTTCCGTTAGGTCCGAATAATGATTTTCGACTTGTGCGTATTCCCGGATTTGCATTTCGATATTTATAGAAGGTTTCAGCACTAATTGGCGAAAGTTGGCAATTTGAAAGTTTGGAATGTTTATAAGTTTGACCAGGAGTTGACATTGATGATATCGGATCCGGATTGTGGTTCCAGGAATTCGAATAGCTTCGTCATGTCATTTGGGACTTGTGTGAAAAATTTGAGTTCATTCCAAGTTGATTTGATATGGTTCGGCACGGGGTTTGGAAGTTGAAAGTTCAAAAGTTCATTAAGTTCGATTTGCGGTGCGATTCATGGTTTTGATGTTGTTATGTGTGATTGGAGGCCTTGAGTAGGTCCGTGTTATGTTATGGGACTTGTTGGTATGTTCGGACGGGATCCCGAGGGGCTCGCGTGAGTTTCAGAAGTGGTTAGGATCAGTTTTGGTCATGTTGGCAGCTCTGGTGCTGGTTCATCGCACATGCGCATATTTGGTTGTAGGTGCGGACGCGCTTATGTGGTGGATTTTTCATTTCTGAAAAGATGAGGTGTTGTGGTGAGTTCCGCGTCCGCAGAGGGATAAGCAAAGATGCGCAAGTGCTTCTGCGGGGTTAGGATCGCTTCTACGAGAATGGGTGCGAGTTGGGTATCCGCTTTTGCGGTGGTCCAGGCGCTGCTGCGGAGTCGCAGGTGCGGATGATACTCCACATGTGATGTCTTGGTCCTTTAAGTTGTGATCGTATTTGTGACATGTTGGCTCACAAATGCGAGGCCACAGGTGCGATACTTTAGTCCATAAATGCGAAAGTACCTAGGCAGATTCTATTTAATTCGAGGTTTTGGTTATTCTATCACATTTTGAGATTTGGAGCTCGGTTTTGGGTGACGTTGGAAAGGAATTTTACCACATGGATTGGGGTAAGTGTTTTCTACTTGGTTTTGATTATATTTCATGAATTTATCTTTGTTTTTGGCATTTGATTGATGATTTTAAAAGAGAAATTAGGGGGTTTTGTCTAAAATTTAATAGAGTGAATTTTTGGGTTTTGAACATCGATTCAAAGTCGTATTTGAGTGAAACTAGTATGGTTGAACTCGTAATTGAATGGATTGTCGGATGTTGTGAGTTTTGTCGGATTCCGAGGTGCAAGCCCGGTTTAACCTTTTAGTTGACTTTAGGCTTTTGATTAAAGATTTCACCTTTATCGATTGGGTTTGTTTCCTTTGGCATTATTTGATGTTCTTTAGTTTCTTTTGGCTAGTTTTGAGCCGTTTGGAGGTGGTTACGCACGGGATGGCATTTCTAGAGTATTGCTTGGCTTGTTCGGTATTGGATTTGGCTTGCTCGAGGTAAGTAACACTTCTAAATTTGGTGCTGAGGGTATGAATCCCTGAATATACATGTTAGGGGTTTGGTGTTAAGGTGACAGACATGCTAGGTGACATGTGTGTGGACGTGCACCGTGTGAATTATGACTCGGTTGATTCTGTGGTACTGTGTAGTTATCTAATCTAGTTTCTATCCATGAAATTCCCACGTTTTAGAGTAATTGTGCTGTGAACCATGTTAGAAATCATGTGTAGGGTAAATACTTATTCTGTTGGGGGTCATTTTTGTTGTTGAGTTATTCTATTAAATTGCAAATACATACTCATTAATATTCATTCATTTGCATATCATATCTCAGTATCTGTTTTCATTTATTGTTACATCATGTATCATTGTTTGGGCTGATTGGAATTAGATTTGTGAGCCCGAGAGACTGGAGAGATTGATGACTGAGTTGAGGCCGAGGGCTAGATTGTGTATGATATTTATGGGATCGGGCTGCACGCCGCAACATATTTTATTTATTTATAATGGGACCGGGTTGCATGCCGCAATGGGTATTATTGACTCATGATGGGATAGGATTGCACGCCGCATCAGGTATTATTGATTCATGATATGATGGGGTTGTGCGCCGTATCAGGTTTTATTAGCACTTGGGCAGGATCCGCCCCTCCGGAGTCTAACATACCTGCAGTGAGCGCATATACCAAATGTTGAGTGTCGAGTGTTGAGTGTCGAGTGTCGAGTGCCGAGTGCGAAATGATTGAGTGTGTGAAATAGTGAGATTGAGTACTTAGAGAGTGTGCGTTCATGAGTTCATCACTCTGATGCATTACATATGACATGCATACTTGGTATGTAGGCATAGAGATGCATCTCCTCATATAGTATGGTAATGTGACATTCATGACTTCACATGCCAATTGACATGTAGGAATGGAGATGTACTTTCCTCGTGTTATCTTATAATGAAACATCTTATCTGATGTTGAATGTTTTTGGAAAAAATCACAGTTTTCTCATATACTCATATTTTGGTGATTTCGGTGAAAGATTTTGGTTTTACTATTATACCTGAAAAGTGTGCCTATTTTCCGTAACTGTGAACGAGCTGAGCATCATATCTTTGAGTATCATTTGTACTATTTTCATTATATTGTTACGCGTTGTTCTTGGATGTTGGTGTTAGACTCTGACTGTTGTCCAAGCTTGTCACTGCTTTCAACCTAAGGTTAGGTTTGTTACTTATTGAGTACATAGGGTCGGTTGTACTCATACTACACTTCTGCACCTTGCGTGAAGATTTTGGAGCTGATATTGCTGTGTATGGTGGGACTGGCATTAAATATGTACATGCGTTCCGGTTGTAGGTGCCTCTTGTTCACGATAGCTTTAGATTTACAAAAATCTGTTTATGCACATTTCAAGCAGATAATGTATTTATTTCATACCGTCTTTCTAAACTCTAAATCTTAGAAGTTCATGATTTGTACTACCAATCATTGGGATTTTTGTATATACATTTAGTTATTTCATCATGTATTTTCACTGTAATCTCGTTTGAGTTGGATTGTTGTTAATTGGCTTACCTAGCGGGTTGGGTTAGGTGCCATCATGACTAGTTGGATTTTGGGATCGTGACAAGTTGGTATCCGAGATCTAGGTTCATAGGTTCTACGAGTCATGAGCAAGTGTCTAGTAGAGTCTTGTTGATCGATATGATGACGTCCATACCTATCTTCGAGAGGCTACAAGGCATTTAGGATAAACTTGCCATCTTTCTTTCCTTATCCTGCGGCATTGATTCCGCTTGAAGGGTATCTCTTTGAATTCCTTCCACTCACTCGAATGCACATGTGAGTGCTCGGTATCAACTGTAAATCGACGGCTTGTGGATTCCATGTATGAGGTGCGAGATGTGTTTTCTGTGTTTGGTGATGGGCCAGTTTAGAGGACTTGAGGCCCGGTTTGGACCACAACTTAGGCTCAGTAGTTTCAGTTACGTGAGCATGTGCTTTTGGACTTGTATGTCCAATGGTGTCCCTATGAGTGGGACTGGTGGCTCGGTGAGTGGTTGGATGGCTATATTATGAGTAGGATGTGACTGCGGGATATGTTCAGATGGTTTGAATATGACGAGAAGAGTTCGCTTGAGATGTGAAAAGGACTATTGGGTGCGTGATTTATGTGGATGTGTTATACGGTCTAGAGTTAAGAGGGTTTTGAGGGATTCTTTCATGATATTTCAATTGTGGAAAGAGGTATATTCTCATATCTTGTTGAGGAGTTTAGACTCAGGGAGAGTATGTAATTGCATAGTAGTTGTGGTTGTGAAAGGGTATAGGGAGATATCAGTTTGAGGCTAAGCAGGTGGATTGTCACCTGCGGGGTAATCTACGGATGTTTGATCCTTATGATGTTGTGTGGAGGGTTTCTTTTCTACCAGTGGGTTATATGTGTTGCGATTTGAGTTTGGATAGGTTGAGAAAGTTGACATGACTTTCACGAGGATGAATGCAGGCTTAGCAGATGATTTGATGTATTTTATGGGTTGTGTTGCAGGAGCTTGTGAAAGATTTAGATAAATCTCACTGCGGGATTATGGTAGTAATAGAGTATGGGTATTGTAAGTTATCATGTTTTTTGTTCTTTGGCTTTTAGCCAAGTGGGGGACTTTGCCATTGGCGGTTTGATTACATAGTTATGTGTTGTATTGGTTTCAGTCCTGAAGCATACTTGTGGGTCGGTTATGACTCGCAAAGGTTGGTTTTGAGGATGACATGAGTAAGGAATTTCTGGATGCATGATAGATGCGGTGCTTCCTGTGGTATTGAGATTTGAATGTACAAGGTGGCGGTTCAATTTTGGAGGGATGGTCTTGAGTTCTTAGACAACATGGACGGTTTCAGATGACTCGATGAATGTTATTACTATTTGGTATTGCCCAAGAAGGGTGCACATTTTAGAAGGCGCACTATGTTTTGATTTAGGATACTTCATTGGTATTGTGGTACTCGCCTGGTTGATCAACTGTTGTTCAGATTTTTTCTATGAGGCACGGAAGAATTATGGAAGTATTCCTTGTAGGATGATCGTGTATATGAGATTTGTTAGTCATTCGGGTGGTGGAGTTGGGATCAACTATGGTGATTTGTGTGTTCTAAGGATTTGCAGATTGGGAGTCCTCAGAAGCATATTGTTTCGTGGTTGCGGACTGTGAAGATATGGCCAAAGTTAGCTAGATGGTGGTACGTGTTATGGTTTAATCATTGTGGACTTTTAGAGGGCTATTTATCCATTTGGGCATGCCGTAGCTAGTTTGGGGCCCCATTGGCAGGCCCGAGGAGGATGTGTATTCTACACCGGGTCAGATCTGTTGACTTCGTACTGCTATTGTTGAGGGATGCGTCATTCAGTTAGAATTGATTTTATTCGTATCTGATATGTTCTATTTGTTACTCTTCCATGCTACGAGGGGTTGTGATTCATTTGTCATATGCACACATGGTGCTGTTCTGTTTGGGTCTTATAACAGAATTCGAGCGAGATGGTGATTGGGGTGTGGAATGGTTGATTGCGCCTTGGTTATGGTCTTTTCGGGTTGTGGTATATTGTGTTATTTGCTTCTCCATGGTTATGGTCATGCATTTCATGTGCTTGATGTTGAATTACGCGTCGTTGTTGATTTTGAGCATTATGGCTTGAGGTATTTCATATGGACCAGTGTTTGGATAGGGTCACGCATTGTAGCTGGGTTATGTTGGAACATGATCCTTTGTGATAAATTCGTGTGTCTTGGTTCTACTATGTGTGGTGGGTTCGTAGCATTGTGTTGTGGTAGCACTTGTTGACCTTGCGAGACGGTTCTCTCATTTGAGTCATTTTCCATGTTTGAGTACATTTGAATTGTTGATTGTTGGTGCACAGATTGCTCGGTTTAAATTTTAGGTTGTATGGGTGTCACATGTCAATAAAATAGTTGTGTTTGATGAGATAATGTCATTTGAACTACAATGGATACTATCGGATTTGATTTCAGTATGTATGGAGGAATAATATTGGAAGTCGGTTTAGGATTTGGCTTTGATTCTTGGCGTACGAGAGAGGGCTCCATGACTTGTTGATGTGATAAGTGTTTATGAGTTTATGCGTGTTTCTTTCATCATTGGTAGTGTACGCAGGTTTTGGAACGAGGTTTTATTTGATATGAGATTTATTATCAGTATTGGGTTTGCTTTGAGTAGCTACTGTGATCGGGAATTGTTGCTACGAGTATGCGAGTCATGTGGTATATCATGTGATTACATCTTGGGTTATGGATATGACTTGATATAGCTTGTTCAAACTTATACAATGTGTAGGTGTGAGATTTCGGGTCTTGTAAGGAATTCCAGATAATGCAAATTGGGTTCTAAGGCTTACGTACTAAGGTTAAAGTAATGATCTTCAGTTATGTTGTGTTGTCAGGCTTACATGGATTGGGGTGACATGGGATCACCCCCGGGTATGTGCATGGTAAGGTTACACAGCGATTTAATGTCTTTGGAACTACTGTGGGCACGTTCGAGGACGAACCAATGTTTAAGTAGGGGAGAATGCAACGACCCGACTGGTCATTTTGAGAATTTGCATTTCGTTCAGCCGTTTGAAGTCTTGAGTAGCTTCATATAATGTATTATGACTTGTGTGTATCATCGGTTTTGGTCTTCAGGTTATTCGGAATTGATTTGGAAGAATGATTCTCAACTAGGAAGCTTTAAGTTGGATGCGCAAGCGCTTCTGCGGGGTCAGGATCGCTTCAGCGAGAAAGCGTGCGAGCTGGGAGTCCGCTTCTGCGGTGGTCCAGGCGCTGCTGCGGAGTTGCAGGTGCGGAAGATACTCCTCAGGTGCGGTCATGGTTCTTTAATTTGTAGTCGCAGATGCGACATGCTGGCTCATAAATGCGAGGCTGTAGCTACAACAATTTTGTCCGCAAATGCGAGGTTCTTCTATCACATTTTGAGATTTGGAGCTCGATTTTGGGCGACTTTGGAGAGGGATTTCACAACATGGATTAGGGTATACTTGTCTCTAGTCGGCTTTGATTATATTTCATGAATCTATCTTCATTTTTGGCATTTGATTGGTGTTTTTAAAAGAGAAATTGGGGGGTATTGTCTAAAATTTCATTGAGTGAAGTTATGAGTTTTGAAAATCAATTCGGAGTCAGATTTGAGTGAAACTAGTATGGTTAGATTCGTAATTGAATGGGTTGTCAGATTTTGTGAGTTTTGTCGGGTTCCGAGGTGCAAGCTCGAGTTTTACCTTTTGGTTGACTTTGGGCTTTTGATTAAAGATTTCACCTTTATTGATTGGGTTTGTTTCCTTTGGCATTATTTGATTTCTTTAGTTGCTTTTGGCTAGTTTTGAGCCGTTTGGAGGTCGTTACGCATGGGATGGCGTTTCTAGAGTATTGCTCGGCTTGCTCGGTATTGGATTTGGCTTGCTCGAGATAAGTAACACTTCTAAATTTGGTGCTAAGGGTATGAACCCCTGAATATACATGTTAGTTGTTTGGTGTTAAGGTGACACACATTCTAGGTGTCAGGTGTGTGGGCGTGCACTGTGTGAATTATGACTCGGTTGATTCTGTGGTACCGTGTAGTTATCTAATCTAGTTTCTATCCACGAAATTCCCACATTTTAGAGTAATTATGCTGCGAACCATGTTAGAAATCATGTGTAGGGTAAATACTTATTCTATTGGGGCACTCTGAGGTCATTTTTGTTGTTGACTAATTCGATTAAATTGCAAATACATACTCATTAATATTCATTCATTTGCATATCATATCTTAGTCTCTGTTTTCATTTATTGTTACATCATGTATCATTGTTTGGGCTGATTGGAATCAGATTTGTGAGCTCGAGAGACTAGAGAGATTGATGACTGAGTTGAGGCCGAGGGCCAGATTGTGTATGATATTTATGGGATCGGGCTGCACGCCACAACATGTTTTATTTATTCATGATGGGATCGGGTTGCATGCTGCAACGAGTTTTATTGATTCATGATGGGATCGGGCCACGCCGCAGCAAGTATTGTTAATTCATAATGGGATAGCAGCAGTGAGCGCATGTACCGAGTGCCAAGTGCCGAGTGCCGAGTTCCATGTTATTGAGTGTGTAAGACAGTGAGATTTGGTACTCAGAGAGTGTGAGTTCATGAGTTCATTACTGTGATGCATTACATTTGACATGCATACTTGGTATGCAGTCATAAGGATGCATTTCCTCATGCTGTACGGTATTGTGATATTCATGACTTCACATGCACATTGACATGTAGGCATAGAGATGTACTTTCCTCATGCTATCTAATAATGAAACATTTTATCTGTTGTTGAAAATTTTTTGGGAAAAATCACAGTTTTCTCATATACTCATATTTTGGTGATTTCGGTGAAACATTTTGGTTTTACTGATATACTTGAAAAGTGTGCCTATTTTTCGTAACTGTGAACGAGCTGGGCATCATATCATTAAGTATTATATGTACCGTTTTCATTATATTGTTATGCGTTGTTCTTGTCTGTTGGTGTTGGACTCTAACCGTTGTCCAAGCTCATCACTGCTTTCAACTTAAGGTTAGGTTTGTTACTTATTGAGTACATGGGGTCAGTACTACTCATTCTACACTTCTGTACCTTGCGTGTAGATTTTGGAGCTGATATTGCTGTGTATGGCAGGAGCAGGCAGTGAAGATGTACCTGCGTTCCGGTTGTAGCTTTAGATATATACAAGTTTGTTTACGCACATTCCAAACAAATGATGTATTTATTTTATACCATCTTTGTAAACTCTAAATCTTAGAAGCTCATGATTTGTACTACCAATCCTTGGGATTTTTGTATACAAGTTCAGTTATTTCATCATTTATTTTCTCTGTAATCTCATTTGAGTTGGGATTGTTGTTAATTGGCTTACTTAGCGGGTTAGGTTAGGTGTCATCATGACTAGTTGGATTTTGGGGTCGTGACAGACACATTAAGCATCCTTTCAACCTCGACAACAAAATCCCTACTCTTGGAGGTTTGGACATACCATATTTCATCATTGGAGAGCCAACATATACCATATCGCATCATTGCAGGTTGACGAGGAAGACAACTGGTGTAGGCCTTTCCAATTTCGACGACCAAGCACATGGCGCATCTCTGCAAAAATATTTATTTCTCGATGAAGGAACGATGAAATCACAAGCCACTTCTTCCTAAAGAATCAGAACTCGAAGGGATGGAGCATATCAAAAATCCAGCGCCAAATTCTTTGAGGATTAGCTACAATATTATTTTTTGAAGCTGATACGCATGTCCAGCGTCTTAACTTTATAGCACTACGCAATCTTGCCGAAAATTGATATCTCGAGTTAAGAACCTCCAAATCACGAGTTGTCTATGACATTGGAAAGAAGATTCAGAGATAAGAAAATTCTCAGAATATTGTGGAACGATTCATATCAGATTGGCCAATTTCCCGAAATTGACCCATTTGTTTGCCGAACTTGCTATTCGGCTTTGTGCGCTCCTGTGGGAAAATTCACATCTCAAGCNCACTTCTTCCTAAAGAATCAGAACTCGAAGGGATGGAGCATATCAAAAATCCAGCGCCAAATTCTTTGAGGATTAGCTACAATATTATTTTTTGAAGCTGATACGCATGTCCAGCGTCTTAACTTTATAGCACTACGCAATCTTGCCGAAAATTGATATCTCGAGTTAAGAACCTCCAAATCACGAGTTGTCTATGACATTGGAAAGAAGATTCAGAGATAAGAAAATTCTCAGAATATTGTGGAACGATTCATATCAGATTGGCCGCAGCAATTTCCCGAAATTGACCCATTTGTTTGCCGAACTTGCTATTTGGCTTTGTGCGCTCCTGTGGGAAAATTCACATCTCAAGCTGCATGTGTTGGAATTGGGAGCCTTCTATGCCATTGGGAAGAAAATTACGATTCCTGAAACACCTGAAGATACCATAGTAGAAATCCTTTCAGAAGGTCCACATTAATATTTTGAAGATGCTAGACATCTGCCACATTCGATTTCTAGATTTACGTACTCTAGATGAAAAAGATCCTATATTTGGATAGGAATGTCGAAATTACGTTCCACACACTATTAGAAAGAAGAATAAGAGATAAGAAAATTCTCAAAATATTGTAGAAGTATTCCTTCCATATTCTCCGCAACAATATTTTGAAATTGATCTAGACATCTGCCATACTCTCTTTCTTTCAGCTGTTTGCATTCCCGTCGAAGAATTCATATCTCAAGCTAGGAATCTCCAAATTGTGATCGGTTTGCACCATTAGAAAGTAAATCAGAGTCCTGTAACGCACGTGAATTTTATGGCATAAATCTTTTTGGGTTGTAAACATAAATATTTTGAAGTCGACCTAACTATAAGGAACTTTCAGTTTTGCGTACTTTCGGCCAAGAAAAACCGTATTGAACTAGGAGCGTCGGAATCACCAACAGTTTAATCTTATGGAATTTGGACATCAAGAATATAATAATATCAAAGATGGAGGCTCCATTCATTCTTAGTTAGCCTAACAAATATTTTTAAAGTTGATTCTATAGCCTTGCATGTAATGGCTTTGGCTATCATCACAAACCTTATTTCCTTGTTTATTACTTTTGCAGACTTGCGAAGGAGCTCAAAAGTTCTCGGCATCAGACCAAGAAGGTACACAAGATATGAATATTTTGATGTTTTGAGAAACAAGAAACGAACAAAATCTCCATGCATAAGACGAACATGTTGCAGAGAGATCATCATATGAAAGTACTTATTTTCCAAAGGTTGTGTATACTCGAATTATTTATATCCATGAAGCTTACCCAAGGTGCTCACATAATAATGGAACGTTTGAGAGCGAGGTACATTCTCATGTATGTGAACTTTAAATAGAAGAAGTAGACCAATGCCCCAACAACTCAACAACAAGACATGTAATTAAGGGATTATGGAAGCTGATAAATTAAAACGACCCAACCGGTCGTTTTGAGCTCTAGCGCATCGTTAGGCGGTTTGAGGACTTGAGTAGCTTCACTTCATGTATCACGACTTGTATGTGTTGTTAGAATTGGATTTTGGGAAGTTAGGAGTTGATTCGGAAGAAAAATTCTAATCACGAAAGCTTTAAGTTGGAAGAATGGACTAAGGTTTTACTTTTGAGTAAACCGCATCAGAATCGAGATTTGAAGGTACTAATAGGTTTGTATAATGATTTAGGACTTGGGAGTATATTCGGGTAGAGTATCGGGTAGTCCAGGAGTATTTCGACGCTTATTATGGAAAGTGGGTATTTTGAAAGTTTAAGAATTTCTTAAGTTTGACTAGAAGTGGACTTTGGTGTTATCGATGTCTGTTTGGGATTCCGAGCATTGGAATAGGTTTGTATCGTGATTTGTGACTTATACGTAATATTTGGCATTATTTTGGAATGTTTTGATATAATTCGGACAAGTTCGTCAAAGTTTTAAAATTGAAAGTTTAAAGAAGGATTTTGATCGTCGATTCATAGTTTTGATGTTGTTTGGCGTGATTTGGGGATCGACTAAATTCGTAATGTGTTTTGGGACATGTTGGTATATTTGGTTAAGTTCTCGGAGGCCTCGGGTGGATTCCAGATGGTTAACGAATCGGATATTTGGAATGAGGAAATGTTGGAAAAATCTAGTTGCTGGTGCAATCGCTTTTGTGGAAGCTTGATCGCAGAAGCGACCTCATAGAAGAGAGAAGATGCTCGCAGAAGCGACTTGGGAATGTGGCCGAAGAAGCGGAGTCGAGCATTGCACATGCGTGTGCGCAGAAGCGATGCCATTGCTGCATGTGCAGGAGGGTGCATACATGAGCGAGGCAGTGTTTCACCTGTGATTGCATAAGAGCGGAAGAACTCCCACAGGTGCGATGGGCTGCTGGCCAAGGACTTCCGCCGGAGCGAGGTTTGTCTCACAAAAGGGAGACCGCTGGTGCGAAAATATATCTGCAGATGCAAAGCAGCACAAGGCATAATTGTTTTTAAGACGGGTCTTGGATCATTTTTCATTTCATTTCTTCTAAGGGAGCCGACTTTGGGGCGAGATGTTCATCATCTATTGTGAGGTAAGTTATTCCCACATATTGTAAGTTAAATACATGGATTTTATAAGGATTTAAACATGAAAATTAGTAGAAACTGTGGGATTTTGGTAGAAATCCTAGAATTTGGTATTTTTAGATTTTGACCACAAAATTAGATATGGAATTGGGAATAGATTATATATTTGAGTTCGTAATATTATGGGTAGTGTTTATCTTCGAAAAGTTTCGAAATTCGGGTTCGTGGGACTGAAGGTGGACCTTATTGAGTTTTCGAACGGAGTTGGGAATTGTTATAAATTGATTAATTATGGGTATTAGAGTATATTTTTATTGGTTTGCACATTGTTTGACTAGCTTTGAATCGACATGCATCGGTTTGAGGTGTTAGAGAGGCTTTGGAGCCAGTTATGGAACCTCAGAGCGAGTTAAGTCTCCCGTCTAACTCTGTGAGGGAGAAACTACCCCTAGGTGATGTTGATATGTGCTACTTGTTGTGAGGGCTACGTACGCACGAGGTGATGAGAACCCGTATGTAGCTAGAAGCATGTTTATGTTCGGGTAGACATAGGATTTTACCATGTAATATTTCTATTATTTGAACTCATTCTGCTGGCTTAACTAATTGAAATTATAATTGAACTTGATTTATAAATTACATATATACTAGGCCGAGCCTTATCACCTTGAGTTGTTGGCAAGTTATTTGAGAATCGGTAAAGGTTATACTCACTTTGTGTTCATATACTGTATCGTAAACACGTGCCTCATTATTCAAAAATTCCTTTCCTTTCTTGTGGAGCAGGCCGAATGCCTCGGCAGGATCATGTACCATACTCTTATGGGAGCGGGCCATTTGCCTCAGCAGCATAATAGATGCATCTATGGTTCGTGTAGTTCGACCCTTGGCAGTGCATATATTATGATGGGATCGGGCCGTTCGCCTCGGTAGTATTATTTTCCTTCTGGGATCGGGTTGTAAGACCTCGGCATAATCGTGCGTTATATTGCTAGTAGTCAGAATGCTCACGAGATTATCCTTCCACTAATTCCTGACACTTTATACGGTAGTTCCTTATCCGTTTGATATTGGCACTTGATATTTTTGAGCTGTTGAGATAGAACGCGAGATTGAGAAATTGATATCGTTAAAAGAAATTTTGGAAGATTGTGTTAGTTACAGATTTACCTTGCTACTACTGTTGTGCTTCTTATCTATTTATGATTTACCATATCGATTTATTGGACCACTAGAAAGTGTCGATGTCGACCCCTCATCACTACTTCTCTGGGGTTAGGCTAAATACTTGCGAGGTACGCATTGATTTACGTACTCATATTGCACTTCTGCACAAAATGTGTAGAATTTAACAGGTTCATTTGGAGATTATCTCGGTGCGTAGGCACAGCTGTTGAGGAGACTTTATGTGAGTTGCATTCCAGGCTACTGATCCACTTCCAATCCACACTCAATAGTTAGTGGAAACGGTCGTTGGAAGAATAGAACCCAACAACAGTTCAAGTTGATTTCTACAGGGAGTTACTAGGGATGTTAGGAGTATACACTTGGCAAAAGCGAAAAGGAATAGCTAACTTGCACTTCCACAATAGGTTTTGAATTCTATTTCTAATTTTACTCTAGCAATTATAAGCTAAGAAAAGAAACTAGAACGAACCAGTGTTTTGGTTGTTTTTCCAAATAGTTTAAAGGCCTAGGTTTGTATCCATAATCTAGGTGTTTGCCAATTGGGATAAAGACGTTAATGCTTATTTTGTTGATTGGGGTGTATTATAGCTCTCAACTCTACGTTACCCACTCAATACATCTCAGTCAGAGAGTGATTTTGCTCAATTTGGCTTTCTCAAGTCCAAATGGGTATCAACCAAAACATTTGATAGGAGCTCAATTCAGATTATTACTATCTCTAGGTTGAACCCTTTATTAGGTTAATCAATCTCTCAATTGACCCAATTCCTTGTTAGCTAAGTTATCCTAGACTAGGTCCCTCTTTCTCAAGTAGAGACTAAGTCAAAGAGGCATGAATCAATGTTTGCAACCATTAATTCTAAAATTGAAGCATGAAATAAGCTAAATAATCAACACTCAATCAGAAACAAGCACTAAATTAGATACCCATAAGGTTTACATGCTAGGGTTGGGTCACAACCCTAGTAAAAGTCTAGCTACTCATAATGGGGTTTGAAGAAAATAAATAAGAAAAGATAATTAAACTTATAATGGAAGATTAAAATGATGAAATCTAATATAAATACACCAAAATAGTATAAAACTTCATAAAGTAGAAAAGAAAAACAGCTACAGCAACTTCAAATGTTCAAAACTTGACCTAATTTTTTGAAACTCGTCTATTTATATAGGGCCAAAAATCTCGGACAAAAATGCCCCTCGGAAGGTTATACAGCCGCACAATTCCATGCGCGGTCCGCAGATTTTTTCAGCTGGCAAGAAGTGGAGTTCTGTGGCTGCACATTTCTGAATTGCGATCGCGAGACAATATTCTGCGGCAGCACAATTGTTGTGCGGTGCGCAATTCACAAAGGATCCTAGACTTGGTCTTCTTGCATACTTTCTTATCTTTGACTCCTAGCCCAGTTCTGTGGCCGCACAATTAATGTGCGGTCCGCAAATTGCTGAAAGGTCTGCTAAATTTTGCTTCTTATTTTGCGGCCGTAGATTGCATTCTACGGTCTGCACTTTCTTCTGTAGCCGCAGAATTCCTTCCGTGGACTGCACATGTGTGCTTATGCGTCTTTTTTTCCTTGTGATTCAGGACACTCCTTTTTGAGTCGGATTTCATCTCGGGAGACTTAACGTCCAGCATTCCTGCAATTTTGCATAATTTCAATAGTTCTGGGAACACAATTCAATACTTTAGGACTAAAACAAAAGCTAGAAGGTGCTAATAAGTAGTCACAATTCTCACTTATCAACTCTCCCAAACATACGGCTCATCCCTGAGTTGGTACCTCCCTTGCAGCATTGACGATACGGCCGGCTGCTCCTGAAAGGAGGATGAGTTGCCCTCTGATGCTTTCCTAGACGGGACATATGAGCTCTTGTCAGAAAGATCTACACCTCTCCCCCTGCCGGCTGTAACTTTCTTTGCAATTGCCTTTTGTTGGCAAAGGGGTAGTGCACTCTTGCCTCGACCCCGAGAAGTTTAACCCTTCCCTTCAGAAGTGACGCCTCTACCTCTATATCGAACGATGGTCTGTATCAAGAAAAGGCGATTGTTAGTTGCAATTCAATGTTCAAACATACACAAGAAATATGCAAGTATACACAAGAAAACACAGTGAGGTCAGTGTTAAAGCATGCTTGCAGGAGAAGGATCTGCGGTTCGCACCATTTTCTTGCAGCCGCAGATGAGGCCTTACAGACCGCACAATTTTGTATTGCTGCCGTAGAAGTGTAGTGCGGTCTGCACAAATTCACTTGTGGGAACATCTCTGAAACCCAAATATGCCAACTCTATGATGATAGAGAATTGGCTGATGTGCGATCGCAACACGATTTTTGTTGTCCGCACAATTAAACTTGCGGCCGCACATAGGAGTCTCAAAGTAGGGACTCTCCGATGACAGTAAAATTTGATTTCTACGGTTGCACTGGGAATTCTGCGGTCCACACATTTTACCTTGCAGCCACAGATCCCTTATTCACTAATGATACCCAAGAATCAATTTCTACGGACCGCATAAGTTTAGGTGCGGCCACAAAATTCAAAATTACGAACATTTCAATTATTTCATTCTAGGTGTTGCAATTTCGTGCACAATTGGACATGGTAACATCATAGAGACATGAAAATATGTTGAACCAGTCCCCATAGAGCATTTATTCATTAATCCACTACAGATTTAGCCCCACATGAATGCACAATTGAATTCTATTGACAAATGGCCTAAAATGACTAAATATTTACAAATTAAAACATAAACAGTAACAGGAAATTGAAGCATACTGGATGAATGAGTGTGATGAGTGACTGAACAAAGGTGTTTTGTGTGTGGACACATAGATTCACCAAGAAATTGTAAGAGAGTATTGTTATTGTGTTCAGAAAGGGAAAGGAAAAATGTACAGTAGCCTCTATTTATACTACATTGGTTTTGCTACGGTAAGGAAGGGCGAGTGTGGCCACACAATTCATGTGCGGTCTGCACTCTGTTACCTGGTGACCTTAACTTGGCACCTCGTCTGCGTCAACACAATTTTATGTGCGGCCTCATATTTTATATTGCGGCCATAGATTTCATGTTGCGGCCGCAGATTTTATTTTGCGGTCGTACATCGTCCTTTTATCTGACACACTAAACTTCAGATAGTTGATCATTTCCACCTTTCATTTGTGCGGTCCACAAGATAATTGTGTGGCCGCATTGCACTTTTTCTGCAGCAACCATAAATATGAGGTCCGCACAAATCAACTGCGATCCGTACTTATTTCAACACTTAGCCACATTTTTGTCCACAGTTCATGTAAGTCACACTCAGCCCTGCAGCACACTTCAAATCAAGTTAGAACAAAAATAACACCTATCTACCAAATGAAAAGGAAAAGAAACATGGGTTGGCTCCCAAGAAGTGCCTAATTTAACGTCGTGGCACGATGCAGAATACCATCAATTGAAATGAATGACTGCCAAGACATGGCTATGTCCAACCTTTCCAAAATAGTGCTTCACCCGGTGACCATTGACACGGAGTACTTCATTGTTTTTATTCTTCAAGTCCAATGCACCAAAATGTGTCACACCCACAATTTCAAATGGACCACTTCATTTAGACTTTAACTTCCCAGGAAACATCCTCAACCTTGAGTTGAACAACAATACAAGATCACCCACCTTGAACCCGTTGTTCCAAATGTATTTGTCATGAAGTTATTTTATATTTTCTTTGTACAAGGATGAAGTTGTGTAGGCATGGTACCAGAACTCATCCAATTCATTCAAATGTGCAACCCTAAAGTTAGCGGCTACATCCCAATAAAGATTCAACTTCTTTAGAGCCCACATGGCCTTGTGCTCAAGTTCCACTAGAAGGTGACACGCTTTCCCGAACACCAACCGGTATGGTGACATTCTGATAGGTGTTTTGTAAGCTGTCCGATAAGACAACAATGCATTGTCAAGCTTTTTGGACCAATCCGTCCGGTTAGCATTCACTGGTTTGGACAAAATACTCTTTATCTCCAAGTTGGAGACTTCCACTTGACCGCTAGCTTATGAGTAACACTATACTTGCTAAGTAGAGTGTCGAAAGACTTGTTGCAAAAATATGACCCCTCATCACTTATAATTGCCCGCGGAGTACCAAACCTTGTGAAAATATTCTTCTTCAAGAATGCCACCACACTTCTCGCCTCATTGTTGGGTAGAGCAATGGCCTCAACCCATTTGGACACATAATCCACCGCAACCAAGATGTAGGTGTTTCCACAAGAACTCATAAAAGGATCCATGAAGTCAATACCCCACACATAAAAAATGTCAATCTCCAAAATGGTAGTGAGAGGGATTTCATTTTTCTTTGAGATTCCACCGGCCCGTTGACATTCATCACATGTTTTCACTAGATCACTAGCATCCTTGTAAAGAGTGGGCCAATAGAAACAACAACTCAGCACTTTGGCCGTCGTTCTCGCTCTACCATGATGACCACCAAATGGTGAAGAATGACAAGCCACAAGAATCTCACCTTTCTCTTCTTCCGGTACACATCTTCTAATCACCCCATTGGTACAAATCCGAAAGAGGTATGGTTCATCCCAATAACAATCTTGACAATCCCATTTGAGCTTCTTCCTTTGGTTTGAAGAGTACTCATCCGAAATGATTCACACATAAGGAAATTTGCTAGATCCGCGAACCATGGCATCCTTTCATTGAAATAGCCAAGAGTTGCTCGTCGGGGAATGAATCATTGATTTCAAGGCCATCATGCGGCCTCCCCTCCTCCTCCAAACGAGACATGTGGTCCGCCACTTGGTTTTCACTCCCTTTGCTATCTTGGATGTCAATATCAAACTCTTGCAACAAAAGCACCCATCTCATTGACTGAGCTTTGGAATCCTTCTTGCTCATAAGATAATGAAGCGCTGCATGATCCGTGTGGACAATGACCTCTGCACCCATCAAGTACGGGCATAACTTTTCAATTGCAAACACATTGGCTAGGAGCTATATCTCTGTAATGATGTAGTTGACTTGTGCACTATTCATGGTCTTACTAGCATAGTAGACCGGATGAAAAATCTAGTTTATACGTTACCCCAAAATAGCCCCAACCGCTATGTCACTTGCATCACATATGAGTCAAATAGGACACTCCAATTCGGAGCAGTGATGATGGGAGTAGTTGTCAACTTGAACTTTAACAATTCAAAAGCCCTCAAGCAATTATTATTGAAGTTAAACTCAGCGTCATTCTCATGAAGCTTGCACAACGGATTCACTACCATAGAGAAATCTTTGATGAAGCGCTGGTAGAAATCCGCGTGGCCTAAGAAACTCCGCACACCCTTTTACCGAAGTTGAAGGGGGAAGTTTAGAAATCACCTCAATCTGTGCCTTATCAACTTCAATTCCATTCTTTGAGATTTTGTGGCCAAGGACAATGCCTTCCTCGACCATGAAATGACACTTCTCCCAATTGAGCACCAAATTTGTTTCTTCACATCTTGCCAACACTTTATCCAAATTTGCAAGACAATCATCAAAAGAATCTCCAACCACCGAGATGTCATCCATGAGAACTTTAAGGTAGTCCTCCACCATATCCGTAAAAATAGCCATCATACACCTTTGAAAAGTCATCGGTGCATTGCACAAATCAAATGGCATCCGCTTGAAGGAGAAAGTACCATAAGGACAAGTAAAGGCTATTTTCTCTTGATCCTCCGGAGTAATAAGAATTTGGTTGTAGCCCGAATACCCATCAAGAAAGCAATAGAAAGTACGGCTGGCCAATCTATAAAGCATTTGATCTAAGAAAGGAACTGGAAAATGATCCTTCCTTGTGACTTTGTTGAGCTTGCGATAGTCCATACACACTCTCAAACCGGTTACCGTTCTTGTAGGAATCTACACATTCTTGTCATTGGTGACCACTATCATGCCCCCCTTCTTCGGGACACATTGAACCGGATAAGTCCACGAACTATTTGAGATAGGCTAGACAACCCCGACATCCAACCACTTGATAATTTCCTTCTTGACAACTTCTTGCATAGTCTCATTGAGTCTCCTTTGATGTTCAATAGATGGCTTGGCGTCTTCCTCCTATTTGATCATATGCATGCAAAATACGGGGCTTATCCCCGAAATATCCGCCAAAGTCCACTCAATAGCCTTCTTTCTCTTTTGTAGCACCTCCAAAGTGGAGTCTACCTGTACGTTAGTCAAACAAGAGAAAAGAATAACCGGTAAAGTAGAACAAGGAACAAGAAATTCATACCGAAGATGTGGAGTCAATGGTTTAAATTCCAAGGTAGAAGGCTCTTCAGTAGAAGGCTTTGTACGAAGAGTTGTCCTATTTTCAAGATCCAAGGACAATTTTTGGGGTACCGAGTTGTACGACCCCATTCCTTGCAAAGTGTTCACACATTCCATGAAGCCATCACTCTCGTCATCATCAAAGTTAAGCGAGACGGCCTCCAACAAATCACCCACATTGATCATAGCACTTGTATCATCAACAATAACATCGGTCACCAAATCTACAAAAGAGCACACATCATTGCTATTCGGTTGCCGCATTGACTTTCACACATGGAAACCCACTTTTTCATCACCAACCCAGAAGGTAAGTTCTCCGGCTTCAACATCACAAAGAGCCTTCCCCATAGCAATGAAAGGTCTTCCAAGAATAATCGGCACATCATAATCAACTTCACAATCTAGAATGACAAAATCCGCCGGAAGAATGAATTTATCAACACGACCCAAGACATCTTCAATCATTCCCAAAGGTCTCTTCATAGTACGATCGGCCATTTGCAATCTCATAAAGGTGGGTATTGCCTTCCCAATTCCCAAGGTCTTAAAAACCAAATAGGGCATCAAATTGATATGTACCCCAAGATCACAAAGAGTTTTTGCAATCTCGGCACTTCCAATTGTACAAGGAATCATGAAAGCACTGGGATCCTCCAACTTAAGAGCCATTGAATGCACAATTGCACTCACTTGATGAGTGACTTTGATGGTTTCAAAATTCATTGACCGCTTCTTTGTCACGAGATCCTTCATAAACTTTGCATAGCCGGGCATTTGTTCCAAAGCTTCAACTAATGGCACATTGATTGAGATACTCTTCATCATTTGAATGAAATTCTTTAATTGATTCTCTCTATTTTGCTTGGCAAGTCTTTGAGGGTATGGATATGGAGGCTTAGGCAATGGTGCCTTAGCCTTTTGCACTATCGGCTCCAGTATATCAATAATGTGATCCCTAGACGGGTTCACCTCCTCTTGCGTCTCTTCCACACTATCATCAATATCAATCCAAACTTCATCATTTGTTTGCACCACATTGTTCGGGACCTCTTCTTCTTGTACCACTTGCTCATCATCAACAAATTGCCTTTGACTTGAGGTGGGTGTATTCTCACCTCTTCCACTTCTTGAAGTAACGACCATGGCATGCCCCATGTTGTTTCCACCCTTTGGGTTTACTACTGTGTCACTTGGTAGTGTCCCTTTAGGATGAGAATTTAGAGCTTGAGAGATTTGCCCCATTTTCACTTCTAAGCTGCGGATCGATGTATTGTGTGAGGAAAGTTGGGCATCCGAATCGACATTTGTTTCCATCATTTTCTTGAACATATTCTCAATACGCCCCACCACATTGTTTGAAGAACTTGGACCATAGGAAGGATAAGGAGGTGGGTTGCTCGGTTGTTGATACATCGGGGGCCTTTGAAAACCCAACCCTCGGTTGCCTTGATTATTGTTCCATCCGCCTTGATTGTCCCCCCCCTTCCCCCCAATTTCCTTGGTCATTGCCACTCCAATTTCCTTGATAGTTGTTGTTATTCCAATTCCCTTGATTGTTGCCACCACTCTAATTTCCTTGGTTGTTAGAATTCTAATTGCCTTGGTTGTTTTAAGGTCTCCATTGTTATTGGTTTTGGCCTTGGAAGTTGTTTCTTTGTCCTTGAAAGTTGTTCACATATTGCACCTCCTGTTCTTGTTCATTGTAAGAATTATCTTGATCAAAACTGCTATCCTATTGCACATAATTCTCCACTCGATTTTGCACTTGTGGACCCTTGGTCCTTATTTTGTTTACCATCATGTTCACCCCTTCCATGGCACTGACTTGCTTAGGATTTTTCACTTGTTGAAGTTGAGCCTTTGCTAGTTGATTCATGGTGGTAGTTAATTCAGTAATGGCTTGCCCATGGTCATGCAACTTTTTGTGAAGGTGGATCATGTTAGGATCACCTTGTGGAACATTAGCTCGGGATTGACACGCCGATGATGTTTCCACCATTTCATCCAAAATCTCATACACCTCGTCATAAGGCGTAGTCATAAAGTTCCCATCGGCAACTTAATTCATTACATATTGGTTGGTTGTGTTAAACCCACGTTAGAAGGTTTGTTGAATCATGCTTTCGGTCATATCATTGTTGGGACATTCCTTGACCATTGTTCTATATCGCTCCCATATATTGTGTAGTGGTTCATTTGGCTCTTGCATGAATGCCAAAATCTCATCTCGAAGTGTAGCCATATGCCCGGGAGAGAAGAACTTAGAGATAAACTTTTCTGCCAACTCATCCCAAGTGTGAATGGAATGGTTTGACAAATGTTCCAATCAATCTAAAGCTTTCCCCCGTAGAGAGAAGGGAAAAAGCATTAGCCTCAATGTATCCTCGGAGATATTTGTTTGTTTGCTCCCCCAACAAGTGTCTATACACCCCTTCAAATGTTTGTATGCATTTTGACTTGGAGCACCGGTGAAGAAACCTCATTGATCTAGCAAAGTGAGAATCACATTGGTGATTTGAAAGTTGCCTGCCTTAATACGAGGAGGGACTATTGCACCAGCATATCCTTCATTGGGTAACAACCGATGTGGAGCCGCTCGTGGTAGAGGTGAGGGTGGAGTGGGAACATTGTCATGAGGCACTTGGCCTCTTCTATTGGCTTGAGCTTCAAGAGGAACCTCATCAGCTTGATCATCCTCGATGCCCACATCCCCCAAAGGTAATTTTCCAAGCTCATTGTTCGCCATGGTTGTACCTACGATTTCTCAAACAAGTTAGTAATACGGAAGGAAAAGAAGATATTCCAAACACACACCCAAATATATAGATAACACCATTTTAACCACACGACAATGGCGCCAATAATTAATCCACGTCCAATCCGCACTCAATAGTGAGTGGAAACGGTCCTTGGAAGAATAGTACCCAACAAGAGTTGGAGTCTTGATGAAAGCGAAAAGGAATAGATAAATTTCACTTCCATAATAGGTTTTGATTTATAATTCTAATTTTACTCTAGTAATTATAAGCTGAGAAAAGAAACTACAATGAATCGGTGTTTTTGGTGTTTCAAAGAGTTTAAAGGCCTAGGGCTGTGACCATAACCTAGGTGTTTGCCCAATGGGATAAAGACGTTAATGCTTATTTTGTTGATTGGGGTGTATTATATCTCTCAACTCTACGTTACCCATTCAATACCACTCAGTCAGAGAGTGATCTTGCCCAATTTGGATATCTCAAGTCCAAATAGGTATCAACCAAAACAGTTGATAAGAGCTCAAGTCGGGTTATTACTATCTCTAGGTTGAACCCCTCAATTGGGTTAATCAATCTCTCAATTGACCCAATTCTTTGTTAGCTAAGTTATCCTAGACTAAGTCCATCTTTCTCAAGTAGAGACTAAGTCAAATAGGCAAGAATCAATGTTTGAAACCATTAATTCTAAAACTGAAGCATGAACTATGCTAAATAATCAACACCCAATCATAAACAAGCACTAAATTAGTTACCTATAAGGTTTACACACTAGGGTTCAGTCACAACCCTAGTAAATGTCTAGCTACTTATAATGGGGTTTGAAGAAAATAAAAAAGAAAACCTAATTAAACTTATAATGGAAGATTATAATGATGAAATCTAATGTAAATACACCAAATTAATGTAAAAATTCCTAAAGTAGTAAAGAAAAACGGCTACAACAACTTCAGATGTTCAAAACTTGACCTAATTTTGTGAAACTAGTCTATTTATATAGGGCAAAAAATCTCGAACAAAAATGCCCCTTGGGAGGTTCTGCGACCGCAAAATTCCATGTGCGGTCCACAAATTTCTTCGGATGGCAAGAAGTGGAGTTATGCGGCCGCACATTTCGGAATTGCGGTCGCGAGGCAATCTTCTATGGCTGCACAATTCTTGTGCGGTCCGCAATTCACAAAGGCTCCTGGACTTGGTCTTTTTGCATGCTCTCTAATCTTTGACTCCTAGTCCAGTTCTGCGGCCGCACAATTCATGTTCGGTCCGCACATTGCTGAAAGGTCTGCTAAAGTTTTCTTCTTGTTTTGCGATCGCAGATGGAATTCTGCGGTCCGCACTTTCTTCTGCGGCCACATAATTCCTTCTGCAGATCGCACATGTGTGCTTCTGCGCCCTTTTTGGCCTTGTGCTTTGGGACACTCCTTTTTGAGTTGGATTTCATCCCGGAAGATCAAACTTCCAGCATTCCTATAATTTTGCATAATTTCACTAGTTTCAGGAACACAATTCAATATTGTCGGACTAAAACAAAAGCTAAAAGGTGCTAATAAGAAGTCAAAATTCCCACTTATCAGCTACGCATCGCAGTCCACAGAGTCTCCATCATACTGTTTATTTTATCCTGTCACATTTACATTCTAGACAGATATTGTATTATTATTGTACTTCTTAGTAAATGCTCATGCACTTGTGACACCGGGTTTTGGGATATGCTAGCTGATGCTTATGGATTTATATATCATTATCGCCTTTCATTTATTTTATATACTACTAATTATGTACGTTCCCGTGGATTTAAAAGCGTAAATTTCCTTCCTTAATAATAATTATGATTTAAAAAGTAATAAAATGAGTAATTAAGTCGATCAATCACCGTTGGCTTGCCTGACAGAGGCGTTAGGCTTAATTACGACCGATAGTAGGTGTTGTGTCATGACGTAAATGCCATCGGCATGCCATCAAGGATGGTACACCATATGGAGAAGTCACAAATGAATTGGCAACCATGCTTATCTTTCGATCATTTACATAACTTTAAATTCTTTGCATATGATGATGTCATTTTCTTCTTTTATCATTGATGTACATAACTCTTTCAATATTGAAGCAATAAAATGCCTTTTATGCTTTGGTGCAAAATTGTCTTCTTTTCCTTAATTACATATGCCTCTATATTTGAAAGAATTAGTATGATGATCCCATGATGCCAAACTTCTTTGTAAAACTCATATGACTAAAGTTAGAACAAAACTCTAAGCTGCCTACATACCTCGGTGAAGAGGATTAAGTCATAATGTAGTTTAGAGGGATGGGTTTGTTTTATGTCCAAATTTTTGACTAGGCCGCCTCTCGCTAGGTTTTCAACTTAGTGGACCTTTTTTTGTCCTAACTTTTGCCTAGGCCACCTCTTTCTAGGTTTTCAACCTAGCAATAGTTTTTTTGGCCACATATAGTTTAGACTCATGCGAGCCAAGAATGTAGTAATTTGCAGTTTAGGCTCATGCGTCAAGGAGCGTAGCAGCGTGCAGTTTAGGTTCGTGCATCAAGGAGCTTTGTGACTTCAAGTTTAGGCTCGTACATCAAAGAGCGCAGGTGACTTTCATGGGAAGTGCTGCTTCAGGAATTTGTCGTTGATTGGACCAACTCTGAAATCATCCTTATCAACGATTTTGTATGCACCACTTTAATATGCTTCTGTCACAACATATGGCCCATCCCGTTTTGAAGTAAACTTGTCGCCTATGCGTTTTTTTATGATTATGGGTCTTTGAAAAACTTGTACCAAGTCTCCCATTTGGAATGATCGTGGCCTCACTTTCTTGTTGAAGGCTCTAGTTAGTCGAGCTTGATAGCACTCCAATTTTTGTTGAGTTTTCAATCTTTTCTCATCCAATGCCTCTAACAATGCTAGGCAAAGTTGAGCATTCTCTTCGGACATGAGTCCTTCTAGGATTGTGATCCGCAATGAAGGAATTTGTTGCTCTAGTGGAAGGATTGCTTCTACGCCATACACCAAAGAGTAAGGAGTTGCTTGTGTTGTAGTTCTGAAGGTTGTCTGGTATGCCCACAAATATTCACCAATTTGCTCATGCCAGTTGTTGACGGCCAATTTTGACCCTCCCTTTTAAAATTATTTTATTTATACTTAATAATATGCAATAAATATTTTCAAAGTATTTTATCGTAATGAATACCTATTTTTACAAATTAATTCAGTATTAGTTTCAAAATTAATCATTTGGTATTAGTATTGTCTAATTACAAATTATATTTACTATTTTAGGATTATTAAAATATAACACCCCGGAAAACTTTGAAGTATTTGAGTGTAAAGCCCCGTAACTTTCGCAAGTGAATTCAAGGTTTTGGGTTGAACAATGCACTGGAAAGTAAAGAAAAATATTTGGCGGAAAAGCGCGTTTATGCGGCCCATTATGCGGCCGCATAATCACTCTGCAGACTGCATAATGGCCGCAGAGTGAAGCAGTAAGTTTGGCCAACTTGAGGTCCATTTTCCGGTCGATTATGCGACCGCATAATCGATATATGCGTACCGCATATCAATCGCATAATCCCTCTTGGGTGTTTGGGGAGGGAGTTCTGCGGTGCATTATGCGACAGCAGAACGAGTATGCGGACCGCATACTGGTCGCATATCTGGGTTGAAAGTGCAGGCCCCTGAGGGACATTTCTGCGGTCACTTTGCGGACCGCATAACCATTATGCGGTCGCATATGCGACCGCAGACCTATGTCGGGGCACCCATTTTCTTAATTTAAAACCCGACCCCCATTCCGTTAAAACACCCCTTTAGTCCATTTTGAAGTTCATTTCTCATATTTCTAGTGTGAGAGAGAGAGGGTTCTAGAGGGGGGGCCTAATTTTGATCAATTGATGTTCAACCATCACTCAAAGCCTTGGAAATATTCAAGTAGAGGACCAAAATTCTTCACCCTAAAAGGTAAGGCTTCATCACCCCAGCTCTTAATTTCAAACATAGTTATAATGGGGTAAGAGTGTGATACTTTATGGGTATGAGGGTGGTTCATCTTGCATTCATGTGATAAAGAGTGTGGGAAAAATAAAAATTTAACTAGAACCATGAACGTTTTCTTAATTTTGGGTTCAATTTGTATATTGCTAAAATAGATTGAGGTTGCTAAGGGTTCCGGATAATTGTAGTGTCTAAAGAAGCGCGATTGAGGTATGTTGGCTAAACTTTCTCTCTTGGAATTGAATTCCATAATGTTCCCATAAGTTTTAAAGTATGGGTTGCGTATTAAAATGTTGTGGCTTGGAGTCGTGTTTTAAATGAGAACTAGAATACCAATTGGGTGAGAAAAACTCGATATGCTTAAGACTCAAAATTGCTAATATGCGTGCCTAAAGTCTTGATTGGAAATGTCTTATCGTTGATAACCTATAAAGGTGGTTGGAAATGAAATAAGTGAATTGGGTATATACAGTGCGGCCAACGTGCCAAGAATTTAAGTTATGACTGTGGCTAGTAGTGCAAATGATTTGATAGAATACGATAAAGAATATAAAATGAGCCTCGACTCAACTGTGTTAAAAGTGATTTGGAAAATAGAATTTGCCGAAGAGCTTTTGTACTCAATTCATGCCCATTAGTGGCTGCTTTTAACTAATTCTTTGCTTTATAAATATATCCAGTGTGATTCAAGTTCTATATACTCATGTGTTGAAATTGTACATTGTCATTTCTGGGGAAGAGTATATTGCAAAAGTAAATGGTGTATTGATTGTTTATCATTTTTCATGTGTGTTGCTATTGTTGGTTGGTATGCCTCATTCTTTGGGAAGAAACCATTTGTGTTTGAAGTTCCCATTTCAAATGGATTTGAAGTATATGATTTCTGAAACTTTTTAGATGTTGATATTTGATGGTGATCTTTGAAATTGAAAGAGGTAAAAGTGTGGAATATGAAATACCACCATCGTGCCAGGAATAAAGAATCTTGTGAATGGCCAAATGAGCCAAGGAAATATTGTCGTTATGAATGACTGGAAATACTAATGAGAATTTATACAATGTAAAAGATGTTGAGGTGAGCACAATTGTATTTATGATATTTATGTTTGCAAATCAAATCAAAAATATTATTGGGAGCATCATTAGCAAAACCGAGGAAGGGTGGGTCATAAGGCCCACACCTGACACTGCACGTGCCGGTGTAGGGGTGGATTGTGATTATTCCCATTATTTGGGATGAAATTGAAATCTTTGGGAAATTTTGATATTATTCCCCTTAATTGGGATGAAACTAGAACCTTTGTGGATTGGAAAAGTCAACCCGCACAGCATATGTAGGAAGGCGGCCTAGCAGATCGGGTGAAGATCAGACGCCATATTACGCATATGTTAGTACTACTCTTGGTAACAACTTTCTTTCGCATCACATGTCAAACCACATTGTTCGTGGGGAGATGGCCTAGCCGATCGGGCGTGATCGGACTCCGTGCTAACAAAGACAGTGGTATATCGGTGCTAATGATCTCCCAACCAAAATTGTATATGAAGTTCGTATTTTGAAAATTATTATGTTTTAACTGAACATTTGGATATTGTGGATTTTGACTTGTTGTTTCTATGTGTTGCTTTTTCTTATATGGGCATTCTATTTTGAAAGAGGATTTTTAGCTATACATACTAGTGCTATTCGACAGTACTAACATCCTTTTTTGCCGGGGGCGCTGCATCTTTAATGGATGCAGGTGGTTCTACAGCTGGCGACATTGATTAGTGATAGCAGTACACTCTTTTCAGATGATGCTGATTTGGTGAGCCCCACTTCATTTCGGGGTCATGTATCTTTTGCTTCTCAAGTACAGTGTTTTGAGGTATAGTCGGGGCCTTGTTGCCGGCATTTTCATATTACTTTTCTATTTTATTTGGAGGCTCCGTTGACAGGTTGTGGGTTATGGTTGATGCTGGGAATGGAACTAGAAATGTTGGTACTTGAAAATTATGTTTTTCATTAATTCTATAAACTGGTAATGTTTTGGAAATTATGAATGAAGCTACTAATGAAAATGAAAAGGAAGTTGTTAATAAAATCGTTTCAGTGATTGATTAATGGAGTACATCTCCTCTTTATTCATGGATGAGTTTGGATAAAAGTAAGTCTAATCGGCTTGCTCCGCCGGGTTCTCTCGGCTAAGCGCCAGTCGCGCTCCCTGAGTTTGGGGCGTGACATAAAATAATTTCCATATGTAAGTTTTATAATTAGTTCAATAAATTACTTCTTAAAATAGTTAATTAGTTTACTATTTCAATAATTCAAAATTAATGTCCTAGTGAAGTATTTTTACAAATAATCAATCAATTGCATAATTAGTAGTATTTAACAATTATAATGGTTACTACATTTTATTGAAAGTAATTAAGTTTATTCAAATTAATTCCAAAGGGGATAAAAGACTAAAAGGCTACAATTGCAATTCCTTAACTAATTACAAAGTAGCTACCATTTAAATAATTTCTAGCCCAAAGACAAGGCCCAATCCGAAATAACCCAGTCCAAACACCTATCTCATTTTCCACCTTGGTGATCCGTGACACCCTCTCTTAGTTAATGAGAGCGCACCACATCACTAGCTTCTCTCACTCACAGAACAAACACAAAGTCATCTGGGCCGTTCATTTCTCGATCAATAGCCCATGATTTTCTCTCCATTTCTCTTTAATTACTAAACACTCGGACCATTTAATCCCAACCGTTGGATTGCTAGAATCCAACGGACACCAAATTTCCGCCTCAAAAATGCTTTAATACTAAGATGTTAGGACCGTTGACCTAAAAGATCAACGACCCACATCTTTCCTTACCTCTTTAATTCAAAGACCAAACGGTCTAACCCTTGCAACCCTAATTCATTTGCATCATCACAGCCTCCTCCCCTTACCCTTTTCTATCTTCTGTCTTTCATCTCTCTAGCCTCCATCAATAACAAGACCTTGTACAAATCCGTTCAACGTCAACAAATCAACCATGAATTCATATTTTCTGTCTTCTCCGAACGTGAATCTCGCCGATATTATTCCCATTTCATCACGCATATTTGAAATCCCCAAAGCTTAGCCCTAGACTCAAAGATGAAAGCTCAAATCACATGAGTTCTCTTATGATATTTCAAATCGGAGCCTGCAATCACCTTTTGCCTCCTAAAGTCCGTGAATCCTGCTGCAAATTCCTTTTTCAATCACAAAATTCAAACCTCTGAATCCTGAAACCCTACACCCAAAGACGCAATATCAAATTTCTGATGTTCCTTCGTGCTTTGTTAAATCAGAGCATGCATGGAGTTCTTTCTCAGAGTTCATCATGATGATTCAATGTCTAGAGGTTAAACTCAGTGACCTCTAGACAATAGAGTTTAACCGACGGTCCTCTGCCTTCAATGATTCAATCTCCCTTCTCAGGTAAAAATCTTCACTATGTTTCACTCTGTTCTCTTTTAAATTCACTCAATCTTGCTATCATCATCAATCTGTTGTCACTTTCCACTATTATTTTGAATTTTCTCAACGCTAGAGCCTTAATTGCACTATAAATAGAAGCCTTTAATGTTCTCATCTACCATCACCTAACATCACGAACCAACTATCTAATACTGAAGAGAAACACACACACAAACACTAGGAGGTTTCAGATTCCAAGCTTTAGGTTTCTTACTGCTTTTCTTTTCTTTTGTTGAGTACTATCGCTGGTCTAGACTTGATGTTTTTGGGATTTTAAGCTACTGAAAAGAGCTCTCGTTTGGTCTGCTACTCTCAAAAATGTCAGCACCTCTCTCATTTTTCTCCTTTGTTCGTTTCTTTGAATGGTACAAGCATGCTAAGTTAGGTTCTGTATGTCGATACCCAATTTTGCCCTCATATTTTATAATGTATTCCATATACTTTCAAATTGTCATTTTGCATCATCATCTAATTTACAAGGGTCATATAATTATTTTCTATTTTTTTTAAAGCTTTAAAATAGATTTTCTTGCATTTAAATTACTCACATATTTATTAATTATCCTTTCAAATTAGTTTGTGATGACTTAATCATCAAAATTTATTATTTACACCCACGTGTATGTTTTATGATATTTTACTTCATTTCATTAAATTACATTTTGTATTTTTGAGCTATTTACACAATATTTGCAATAATCGTCTATACTTTACAACTAATTGCATTTATTATTTTATTCAGGGTCAAAATAATTTTTTATGTTTTTACTATCTTTATCTATTATTTTAAATATTAAGTTTCATAAATAATATTTGTTATATTTATTTAACTATTTTAATAAATTATTTTCCCCCTAATTTCTTTTGTTTAAAATCTGGCCCAAAATAGGCCAAATTGCGGACCCAATTCACCAGCCCAAAATCCCCCATACCCCAATAACGTCAAGCCCAAACCAGACGACCCCTTTTAATGAACCCGGTCAGTACCCATCTTAAGCGACCCACCCGACTCTTTCTTTCATCTCAGTCGTTGATCTCAGAGATCAATGGCCCATAGACCCCCTCTCATCTTTAATCAACCAAACCCAAACCCTAAAGACCCATTCTCTTAAAGCCACCGCCCCTAAATCCTATCTACTCTCTCTTCTTCTCTAATAAAACCTAGCCACCATATCTCTAAACCCTCTCCAAATCCGGCCCTAAAATGGAATCAATCATCGATTCACTAGCCTATTTTGTGGTACTTCGCTATTGTTCAAACATTTGTGGTATAACTTAGTTCTTGCCCTATTTTTTGGCAAGAGCTACCTTTCAAACCCAAGCCCGATTGACTTTGATCCTCGAGGATTCAGATGGTATTTTGTCTATATACACCTGAAAGGAGGCGATTCTTGCACTCCTAATTTGATTTATAGGTGTTTGAACCTAACTAGTGTTTGATATCTCCATCTCCTTTACTGATTTTGAATGCATGAGATCCTTTCTTTCCTTTTTATGTTTAAATTGATTGTTTTCCATATTTGTCTATTTAAATCGATTGCTATATAAACCCCTTCCACGCTTACCCTAAAAGAGGCTTAAGGATTCATTACTTAACTACTACTACTAACACTATTCTCCCACTCTCATTCATTCTATACGATTCTGAGTTTTGATCCTTGGCCGGGTGAAATCCAAGGCCACCAGATTCTATTCATTAACCTTCCTCTAGTGCAAGCACTGCTCGGGGACCATTTCGAGGATCCTGTGAACTCTGAAGCACTGGGGAATTGGGGTTTCACTGTTCTTCAGTAATCACAACTATTCCTGAGACTTTTGAGTTCTTCATCCTTTGTTTAGTTTGTTCACAACTGTACTAGTACCTTATACTCTCGTAATCTCATTACTCTCTGATTGTGTGCATTTCCTTGGGTGTTTAATGTTATTGCACTTCAAGCCTGCTCTAATTCTGACTTTTTGCTAAGTGATACATGATTTTTACTTGGTTTGCAATTAAACCTGATTAATGTTTATCGTATTTTGTTTGGATTTCTGAAAAATTATGTCCACCCAGAATTGTTTTTCTTCTTGTTGAATCCCTTATGCGTCGGCTGTTGTCCTGCAGTAAACTATGTGATGACATTGTATAAATGCTTAGCTTAGTATGCTTTTCCTTGACATTATTAGCCTCCATGCTTGCCTATTGTAGATGACAAATTGACTGATTGCTTATCTCTACGTTTAAGCCTAATTGACTACTCAAGACTATTGTTTATCATGAACCATGGATTAGCATCTCCTAGGAAATTAATGCATGCCTAGGACCTATTAAAATATGTTTGTGCCAAATCTTTTATGTATACCTGCTAATCCCTGAAACCAACTTGTGATCATATGAATTCTATATTCCAGTACTGTTATAATGCCAAGGCAGACTTGTTCTTTGCTTTAATGTTTGTGCTCACTGGTCGTTTGCGACTCCTAGGGTGGATTTCAATCCATGTCTTGTTTACTCCTCTTCACAAGATGACTTATTACTTTATTTGCTTGAAAGTCAGCCTCTTCTCATCTGCATGATCACTTATTGATAAACTGAGTTTGCTTGACTATTTCATATGTTAAGTTCTGCAAATTAGTTGTTCTCATTAGGTTCTTATGTTGAAGCTTCCATATTATGTATGTATCTTACCGGTCTTGTCTATGACACTACCATATTTCCATGTTCAAACCCCTGCTTAAAGTTCCTTAGAATGGTTTTGGACCATGCTTTGTTTTGGAGCTTTGTTTGAAATAACCATGTTGCTCTTAAGTTATGTTTCTGGAGTTACAACTACAAGCCTTGCCTCATTTGTGCTTTGTGTATCTTTCAATTTAGTATGATACTGTCTCTAAGTCTTGGTTAGAGTTGTTGTTGGTCACCACTTAAGGACTGCGTGTTTAAGCTTCCGAGTTGTTCAATTAACTCTGTGTGTAGTTTGTCACCTGTATAGCCATATTTGGCATCCTTTTGGGTAAGAAATTATTCATTTGGGCCTGGTATGTTGGGCCTGCTTTGGTTCTGGGGGTCTGAAAAATACTGTTCATACCTGGAATTTGGGCCTGCAGTCCATATGAAGTTCTAAGCATGTTTAAAGACCCAGATGTGTTACTGGGTTATTCTATATTCATATTTGGGCTTGTAATCATTCAATATGGTCTGTAATAATTTGTAAATTTGAATGATGGGGAAATTAATGAAAAATAGTCTGGGTATTCTAATGCTTGCCTAAAAGGGTAGAAAACATTCCTATAAGGTATATGTGTTCTATTTGCTATTTCGTTCAGCACGCCTTATTTGTTATTTCGTTTAGTGTGTTGCACACTAATTGAAATCATTGCTATAGGAATCACGCACACACTTTACTTAACTTGTCAAAGCATGTTGTCTAAAGTAATAGCTACACTTGCTTCCATGTCTACTACTAAACACTTTAGATAGAATGCTTATAAGATACAATAATATATGTCTTTGCTAATGCTCATCTAGATATCATGGCCATAGGGTTTTAACTAATTAATCAGTTGCTCCCATCATTTTCACTGTACTACCTCACTTAAATGACACACCTATAGGTATAAATTATAATATCAATTATCAACTGTAAGAATTCCTGCCTATAATATATTGTTACTCGCATAGGAAGCATGTTTATCAACACCGTTAACCCTAAGCTTTCGAGCAGTTTTACTGCTTCATTGCGCGAATAGTTTAGATGTCATGTCTACAGGTTTGTAAAACCTTTAATCTGCAAATTCATTAGTCTAAAGCTGCAGTACTGTTAGAAATCAGTATCACATAGAAATCATGCCTATAGGACTTAATGACTCTAATGCGTCTAACTGTTGTATTGTGTAACCTCTAAATACTTGTATTGATTATCTATATAGTCTAACTGTTGTCCGATTCTCCTTACACTTATTCACAATAGAACCTTTAAATTCCTTGACTTCCTTCACTTATATGATCGCTTAGGACAATTGTAATCCTATAATCCGCATAGTGTAAACTTCGGCCGGGACCACAGTTGTGGACTTCGAAGAGTTCCTAACACCTTCTCTTTGAGGTAATTTGAGCCTTTATCCAATCTTTGGGGACGCAAACTAGTCAAATCAGAGTTATTTGCAAATAGGTGCCCTAACGCACTTTAAAAACTGTTAGTTGGCGACTTTTCTCTTTTAATACCAATTTAAAAGAGTTGTCACACGTTGAAACCCACTTTCACAAGAAAACAGGGCGCGACACTGTATATTGCAGTTGTCATATGGTGTTTAATATGTTACTACTTGTGCTTCGTTAGTTTAATGACTACTTGTGATTAGTTGTCCTGCTATGAGTCTTTAAATAATGGTTGATTAAACTATATAATTGATTCTTGCTGATCTTATTTCCTTAGTTTCCAGCAGTCTACATGTTTAAGTTGTTATATGTTCATGTTCACATGAACCTTATAGCTTTGTTGGCATGCAGTAACTCTTATCCTTAACTGTTGCATCTCTGTAGCTTGTGAGTTTTTGATGTTGAACATATATTATGATAACTATGATTGGAAAAATCTTAAGGTGTTTTAGTTTATATCTCCTATCCTTTAACCTTAAATAAGAACTCATATCCTTCCCTGCTTATGACTGTTAGACTGTTTCTAGGTTGTTATTATGGCCTTCCATTTGCTTAGTTGCTTGTGTTTTTGTTTAACCTAATCTTGTTTGAACTAAACTTCTGCTTTCTTCTCCCAGTATCCTATTGTACACACCTATTAAAGCTATGACATCCTTCCTCATAATATGTTCATGATTCTGTTCCTTTGTCTTTGTTATAAAGACTGATAATTGGATAAACTGAACTTAACTATTTTCCTGATTAGTCAACACCCTCGGCAACATGCTTATTTGGTATCATATCTCCTATCTCTTATCTTCAGGGTCATCATGCATCTTCGAAAAGCTGGCATGCATTTCATATTTTAAAGAACCTAGTTATTCTGCCCTGGTTAAGTAATAACTTGTTTAAAAAGAAGCATGATCATCTTTATATCCATGTACTAACTTAGAATTAAGTTTTGAGTTAAACCTATCCTGATGCAATGTCTATCCCTTACCTATAAATTTTGCTTAATCCACCTCTCAAAATGTGTAAGGTTCCTCCTGTTTGCAGAAGGTCATTACTGACCTGATATGTTTAAGTAGCTAATTAACTACTGCATGTTCTTAGTGAGTTCATGATTATACACCTTGTACAAAACTGCCTTATTCTGTGCTCTCATGATAACTTTAAAACCAAATCCAATCCCTGGTCCTCATAAAAGATCCTTGCTGATACTATCTGAACTTGATGATTTGTTTGAAGCTAATACCATTAGGAGTATGATGCTTAGGGATTTCCTGTCGAGGTCTGTAAATTTCTGGACCTACTGAGAGTTGATCATGTCATAGATATCTTTGAAAGCTCTACATATGCTGAGTTGTTGTTGTATAGTTTTACCTTTCCTTTGAGTATTGCTTTACTCTAAACTTAGACTTTTGCAACATGTTGTGATGTTTCTGATGTTCGCCTGTATGAGTTTTAGAATAAGATCTTTAAAATTCATGTGATACGTATGTTTGTTTGGTAATCCAGTATAGATTATATGCTTTTATGTTAGGAGGGAAAGTATATATTTTGTGATAGGTCATGCTTTAGCACTGAATTTACATTAAAAGGGCCTCATTGGCATTTAAACTCGTAAGGAAAATATGCTTTTAGTGTTTAAGGGTATTTGGGAGTGGGGTTCGACTCCAGGTTGGGCTGCCCTCCCGGGCCTCTCTCCCTACTTCTTTCGTTATTGTTCATTATTTCTATATCTTAGTTTACTGCCTTCGTTATCTTCCGCTTATTGCCTTTGTCGCCTTATTACATTTTATTATCATGTATTCAACACTCATATATTTGATTATGTGCTTTATCTTCATACTTTATATTACACGAAACTTAGGCAAACCTTAACTAATATAGGACTTAAAAGGAAATAGCTAGTAATTAATATTCGCCTCTTGTTAATTATATCATGTTCATCTTGCACACTCATTTTTCTTAAAGATTTTGAAGCTCAGGTCCTTAACCAGAACAACAGCCCATTTTAAAGAACAATTAGGAAAGAATCACTGATTTTCACTAACAAGGAATGAAACCGTATTTTCATAAAAGGCAGTAACGAACGATCACCCAAATAAATTTTCAACGACTCGCCTTTTTCAGAAATTTAAGGAAAAATCGAGGTACATTCGGAACCGCTGCTCTTGTGTATATTGTTTCTAAAATTGTACAAGCATTTGTTTCTTCAATGATAATTACTTTTCGTAATTTAATAATTCAAGATTTAAAATATAAACCACATTCAAAACTCTCATAGCCTCCAATAACTCTTTTATAATCATATACCCTTCTTAAGTCTTACACATATACATTCCCTTCAGTATATAGTGAACCATGCCTTAGTAATAATCAAGCATAGTATAAATAATTGATCGCTTAAAATTAGTCTAAGTCCTATGGAGCTACCTTAGGTAGATTTTAAGGGGTGCCTAACACCTTCCCCTTAGAAGAACAAAAAACCTTACCCATAATCTCACCAATTTGCAAACCTGTAATGAACATAACATAGTAATTAAATAGGTACCCTAGTATACCTTTAAATGTTAGGTGGCGACTCTCTTTCATCAACAACAGAAAAACCACATGTTGAATCTTGTCTTGACTAGTGCAAAATAAGGTGCAACAACGTGGTGACTCTGCGGGGGATATTTCACACTTAGGTTTTGACCTTAGCATACTTAGACTAATTTGGCCTCTAGATTTATCTATATCTTGCTTTCATTATAATCGAAATTGTAATTACATTCTTACATGCTTTATTTGCTCTTTATGATCAACTATGCTTATTGCTTCTACACCCTTGTTTGTTACTGCGTTATATACACTGTCATCATATATCTTCCAATCGAGTCTAGGTCATACACTATCACACACAATGGCACGCGGCGGTTGTCTTTTACACCCCTCCGAACCTTCTTTTCAAAAACCTCTAGTTTCAGAGAATGGCTTTGTCAAGTCAACTGACATAACTTCTCACAACTTTTAGTCCAATTCAAAAGTCGGAAACACTCTACTCCAGTAAAATAGGTCATACTGCATAAACCTTAGGTGAGTCAATCCTTAGTACTGACACACAATTAGGAAAGTCACCTTGATGTTAACAGGTCATGAACCTAATGACATAATTCCTGTGGAAAGACAAACAAACATGACAAGACACCTAAGGATCTGAAGCAAACACTTACCCCAAATATCTTTCTTTTAACCACATCAAAAAATGGAAATCAGCCAAAACATCCCTGAAATCAGCATAGTAATAGGAGCACCACAAAAGTTGAAACAGTGGTGGAAGAACATTCGTCGGGAACACAGAGATGAGGTTCGGACGCACCTAGGGGCATTAACTGCATTAATGAACATCCGAGTAGATAGGGTGCTCACTCGCTTGTTGATAGAATTTTGGGATCCGGCTAAGGGGGTGTTCAAATTTGCCGATTGTGAGCTATTACCGACATTGGAAGAAGTCACAAGTTTCATGGAGTTGTCGTTCAACGGAAGAAAGCTAGTATTGGCATTTACTATGCCATGTTATCAGTTTTAGGATGCTCTGGGTCTTACCAATAGAAGAAGCCTCAGAAGTATTGGGGATGGATAGGTGAGCCTCCACCAGATATTCGACATGTTTGGGCACCGTGAAAGCTAAGAATGGTATTCAGGGGACTTTCAATGTGACCAGGCGAAGTGGGAGAGTCTCAAGCCTATAACTTTCACAATGGCACTGTTGGGATTATCACTCTTCCCGCAGCGAAGGGACCGTATCAACATTAACTTGCTACCAGTGGTCCTGGCGACCTTCCGCGACAATCGTTGAGCTACTTTGGTCCCGATGGTGTTAGCTGAGATGCTGAGAGCTTTGTCCGCATGTGCATGAGGGTACGATTTCTTTAAGGATTGTAATCTGCTGCTCCAGATCTGGGCTACTGAACACTTCTTCCAAGGAGAGGCCACCATCGACCACTTTGTGGGTGTCAGCAATATGATCCGCAACCACAATGAAAGAATGAGGCACTGGATCTCCCCACATGAGCAAAAAGTATGGAGGGAAACACTGACCAATCTGACAGGAGAATGGATCAACTGGAAACTCTCTTGGTTAGGTGAAAGGGCAATCTTAAGGACTCCTCAGAAGTACTTCATTGACTTGATCTGACTGGAAGGCATCTAATCGTACTCACCCTACGGGTCCTCAAACAATTCGGGATGATCCAAGATGTGCCTCTATGGACAAGGCCGTCCCTATACGAGGATGAGTATAATGGCCAAATCCCAATTCCTAGGATAAAAAGACTGCACGAAGAGTGGAATGACATGGTGACAATGCATATGGGTCAAAACTCATGGTGTACTCCCGAGTATTATGTTTGGATTAACAAAGAAGAAGAATTGGCCCGGCCAAGCAGATAGGGTATAGCCTAGTTAGAGGACACGGTTGTTGCTTTCTGATTTAAGATGAGATCTTTCTACATTATCTTGTGACCACATCAATGCATCGTCAGGTGGTCCTAGGTGTCGCGCCCCATTTTCTCGCAAAAATGGGTTACGACGTGTGACAACTCTTTTAAGGGGGGTATTAATAGAGAAGAGCCGCCACCTAATGAGTTTTAAGGTGCGTTAGGGCACCTATTTGCAAATAACTCTTTTTAACTAGTCTACATCACCAAAGATTGGGTAAGGGCTCAAATTACCTCAAAGGGAAGGGGTTAGGCACTCTTCGAGGTCGACAACTGTCGTTTCAGACTGAAATTTAAACTATGTAGATTAGATGATAAAGTTGGGTGATCAAACAAGCGAGGAAAGGTATAAAAGTCAAAGACTTTTTTATAACAGATACGAATAAATGATCGGTACAAATCTTAATGATTACAAGGGTACAACTGCATTGGTCTATGTTAAATGACTAAGTGTGAATAACTAGTATATAAATAAAGTGGGGACCTAAGTTATTTAGCCTAAAGGATCACCCCGTGCAACATAAATAATACTTCATAACTCCCTTAGAGTAGGGGTTGCTCATATTATTCAGCGGGCACAGACTATCATCTCCTGCTACCCAATTACTATGTTAAAGTTATTACTTAAAGGCGCTCTAGTTCAATTCTAAACTGTATCATATGCGTGCACTACCCATCCCATGCCTATGGTCCAGGAGGCTTTGGACCTACTATTAGGTGGTTCTAGACTCAGCTTGGGTTGCTCAAAATGTTAAAACTAGGTGGCACTCAAAATAGATAGGATTTCACATAAAGACAATTAAGTGGCTCAAGCTAGCCTCCACACATAGAAACAAAGGAACACAAACAGATTTCAGGTTATTCACTAGACAATTTCAGACGCATCAAAATCATTAAGTCCTATAGGCATGATTTCTATGATGATTCTGATTTTCAGTATTGTACAAGCGATACTGCATTTATAGACTAACTCATATGCAGATTAGAAGCGTTGGAAGTCCTATATGCATGATTTCTAATTATCTACATAATGAGGCAGAGAAACGATCCTAGAACTCTAAATTACCAACGCTAATTTTATAGATATGCTTCTTAGGCAAGTGATAGTGTCCTATAGGCAAGATTGCTAGTAATTGCATAATGAGGCAGTGAAGCAGAATGAAAACCCAGGATTGGCAGCGTCGATCTCATAAACAGTTTCTTATGCGAACGATAACATCCTATAGGCAGGATCTCTAACAATTGACAATTAGACTTGGTTTTATAACACTTAATCCCTATAGGTATGTCATCTACGCGAGACAGTATTAAAGTAATAGAAAGTAGCTGATCAATTATTTAAAACCTTATAGTCATGATATCTAGATTAGCAAAGGCATATATTATTGTACACTAAAGGCATGCTATCTAAAAGTTTTGAGTAGTAGACATGGAAAGAAGTGTAGTAATTACATGAGCCTACATATTTTGACAAGTTAAGTAAAGTGTGTGCATGATTCCTATAGACATGATTCCTATTAGTGTGCACAAATAGGGCATGCTAGACGTAATAGCAGATAGAACACGTCGACCCTATAGGCATGTTTTCTGCCCTTTCATGTGAGTATTAGAGTACCCCAGTCCCTTTTTACTAATCTCCCTTTTATTTGCTATTACAAATTATTACAGACCAAATAAATAGCGTAAACAAAATAAACAGTAATAAGCCCAATAGGGGAGCTATAAGCCTAACAAAAAGGAATCCTCTGACTTTCTAGGCCTTCTACGGTCTTGCTCTCCGAGCTACCAGCGGGCCCAAATCCCAAGCTCACAAGGATGATTAGCAAGCACCTGAATCCAGTACCAAGGGACAACAACACATATGGCCCATCAAACCAAGCCCAAACGCGAAGACAATTGTCTTGCTAACCCAATAGGCAATGACAAATGCCACCAATAACAATCCATGCAAATTAATTACTCAAACAACTTCAGACATAGACTTGTACACGAGAGAATACTTAGGTGTTGTAGCTAATGAAGAAACTGGACTTGTTAAACATGATATCCCAAATAAGCACATGAATAAGAATAGAACAAAACTCTCATAGAGGTTTCAATAGATAGGGGTTTAAGACAAACATGGTACATAACTAATTTAATTGGAGGTCATATATAGGGGGTTTACCAGAAGGATTTAAAATAAGACACGCTTGAAACTAGTCCTACAGAACAATCATAGACACAGTTCCTAGTAGGTATTCAACTAATTCTAAAGAAAACAGAGATTATGCGGGTTGATCAGGTATGGCAAGTTTAGTTATGCATCCAGGATTACCCAAGGGCGTTTGACTCAAGTAAATTTAACACTAGCACGGTAGGATGATAACAGGATTACACAGAACGAAAACTTTGCCGGGGTTCACTAAAGGTATAAACATAAGTCATGCTTGGTCTGAAAACTTAAACAGTGTAGTATGCAAGAACTCGTGCGATCATGGATTAATTTAAAGGAAAGTTATCAGCTTGTATATGGAACATAGGGAAAGCATGATCACAACTAATTGACACTCAAAAGGCAGGCATGCTAGTGGGTATAGACCAAATTTACAAACACATTCGAATGCTAGGCAGACATCAATCATCTCAACGAGGTTTAAGAAGTCTGAGGTGATACATGGATTAATGGCAGATGAAACTATGCAAAATTAAAAGTTAATATGAAAGTCAAACAGCACTTAAGAAGGCCAGAATCCATTCAAGTTAAAATACACATAATGAGAGTACACTACATATGTTGAAGCCTATCAAGTTCAAATGCTAGAGAACATGGAATGGTAGAGCATTGATAAGACAATAGAATTTCAGTAAAGCATACACCAACACAGTACCGGGGATTCACAAATAGAAAGGAAACCTGAATTATGCTTAATCACGAAAGTTCAAACAATATTGGCACACAGAACACACATGTCATAGACAAAAAGAAGGGAAATAGTTAAAATTGTAAGACTCATGGACACTGACCAGTAGGAAAGCTAAACGAGCAAAAGAGTGAGGAACATAGAATATCAGTAGTGATTCAGTAGCAGCAATTGAAATAGGACAATGGAACCACAAATCCCAGTGCTTCAGAGTTCAGAGGAGCCTCGAGAAGGGCTCCAAGAAGTGCTTGCACTGGAGGAGGTCGTTTAATGGCATTATGACCTTGGCTTTCAGCCCACCAAGAATTAAACCATTTCAGAAAATAATCAAGTGTAGTAGAGTAAGTGAGTAAGTGAAACAGAAGGATAGTGAGAGTAATAGCAGTAATGAGGTCCGTCCTAGGGGATTTGGGGAAGGGTTTATATAGTAGTCGAAATCAAACATCTAAGCAAGGAAACACAATAAATCAAACATGAATAAGGAAGGAAGAGCATGTAGAATCATTTAAGAAACAAATTAGGAAAAGATCAGGTAAACCCTAGTTTGACCGGAATCAAAAATTGGTTGAATATCTAGGTGAATCAGACCCATATGGCCTTGCCATGATGCATATAGACGACATATCGTCCAAATCTCGAAGGTTTAAGCTGATTTTCCTTCATTCTGAGACTGGTATTTGCCAAAAGCGAGGCAAATACTAAGTAACACCATAATCTTGTAAGTATAAATGGGGTAACGCGTAAAATGTAAGAGAATCATAGAAGAAATCCATGATTTGATCGGATTCGGAGAAGATTTGGGGAGGCGGCTGGGGTTTGTGAAGTGAGGGGAGGGTTTGAGAGCGTATATAGGCTGCGTATGAGGGGAAATGGGTTAGGGTTTTAGGGGCTTGGCTAATTAAAAAGGTGGGGTGATCGTAGACCGTGGATCTTGAGAGATTAACGGTTAGGATTAAAGAATAGGCTGGGTGGGTCGTTTAACGGGTCGCGACCGAGTCATTTAAAGAGGGTCATTTCGTATGGGTTGGGAGGGTTATTGGGTTAAGGTGAGGGTGTTTGGGCCGCCAATTCGGTCAGAACAAGGGCCTAATTTGGTCCAACAATTATCCCTATATTGGGCGATAAAATTAAATACACGAATATTATTTAAAATAATTTATAAAAAGTAATTTATAAATAATAAAATATTACTTATGCAGGAAAGTGATTGAAAATAATAGCATAACATTATAGAATATACAATTTTATTTTGGTGTAAATAATGTAATTATGTATAGAATATAGGCTACTACCCATGATGCCCCTGTGACAGGTGCGTCAAGTATCCAATCGGCACGGAGGTCTCGTTCCAACACTCGGCAGCCCGCGGGGCTGGCCGTCCCACACTTCGAGCCTCCAGCACCACTTTGATACCCAATGCGGGCCCTAAGGCGTCGCGCCGTCCATACGAGTTCCCAAACTCGTGTGGATACCTTTGACACTACTTTGAGTCATCTAGGCAGGCCC
>AWOL01S0051318.1:0-13419 GCA_000715115.1 Nicotiana otophora | reverse complement strand
CTCAGTATGTTCCCCTCCCGACATTTCCTGTTTAGTTCTTCATTCCTGTTACTTGTATATACCCTGTTAAATTGTACAAGTTAATTTGTAGGTGCCTTGTCTTAGCCTCGTCACTACATCGTTGAGGTTAGGCTCGACACTTACCAGTACATGGGGTCGATTGTACTGATACTGTACTCTGCACTTTAGTGCAGATTTTGATACCAGCTCGGGTTGATCGAGATTCTGCTATTAGTGCACTGTCCGGAGACTCAAGGTAGATCTGTCGGCGTTCACAGACCTTGAAGTCCCCATCTACTTTTTCTGTTCTACTGTTTCTTACATTTAGACAGTTGTATTTCTTTCTAACTATTACTTATAGCAAATTCTAGAATACTCGTAAATTATGACTCCAGATCCGGGTGGTAGTAGTTAATACAGATTTATGATATTATGCACTTATTATATTTCATCTTAGTTAATTATTATTAATTACTGAATGGAAATAAGGAATTGGTTTAACGATTTTCTAACGTTGGCTTGCCTAGCAAGTGAAATGTTAGGCGCCATTACGGTCCCGTCGGTGGGAAATTTCGGGTCGTGACAGTTGGTATTAGAGCCCTAGTTTACATAGGNACTGTATTCACTATTCCTGTTGATTCATGGTATATTGACTGCTCCGGTGATCATTCTGTTGTAGTTCTTTATCTTGTATTCCCCTCAGTATGTTCCCCTCCCGACATTTCCTGTTTAGTTCTTCATTCCTGTTACTTGTATATACCCTGTTAAATTGTACAAGTTAATTTGTAGGTGCCTTGTCTTAGCCTCGTCACTACATCGTTGAGGTTAGGCTCGACACTTACCAGTACATGGGGTCGATTGTACTGATACTGTACTCTGCACTTTAGTGCAGATTTTGATACCAGCTCGGGTTGATCGAGATTCTGCTATTAGTGCACTGTCCGGAGACTCAAGGTAGATCTGTCGGCGTTCACAGACCTTGAAGTCCCCATCTACTTTTTCTGTTCTACTGTTTCTTACATTTAGACAGTTGTATTTCTTTCTAACTATTACTTATAGCAAATTCTAGAATACTCGTAAATTATGACTCCAGATCCGGGTGGTAGTAGTTAATACAGATTTATGATATTANTATCCGGAGACTCGAGGTATATCTGTCATCGTTCACAGACTTTGAAGTCCCCATCTATCTTTTATGTCATACTGTTTTCTTTCATTCAGACAGTTGTATTTCTTGCAGACTATTACTTGTCGTAAATTCTAGATGCTCGTGAATGGTCACTCCAAATCCAGGTGGTAGTAGTTAATACAGTTTTATGATATTCCGCACTTATTATATTTCATCTTAGTTAATTATTATTAATTACTGAATGGAAATAAGGAATTGGTTTAACGATTTTCTAACGTTGGCTTGCCTAGCAAGTGAAATGTTAGGCGCCATTACGGTCCCGTCGGTGGGAAATTTCGGGTCGTGACAGTTGGTATTAGAGCCCTAGTTTACATAGGTCTCACGAGTCACGAACAAACTTAATAGAGTCTGAAGGATCGGTACGGAGAAGTTTGTACTTATCTCTCAGAGGCTATGAAGTTTAGGAACAATATCACTTCTTTCATTCCGTTTTGTGCGACACTGATTTTTCCTTGAAACCTATATCTCGTATTCCTTTGTATCTACTCGTGTATGACATTGCTCACTCAGTATCAGTTATGCGTCGATGGTTCGTGATACCGCAGATGAACTATGAGGGAGCCAGAGATGCTCAAACATGCCTCAACGTGTGATTCCGACTGAAGATGCAGACATATAAAGTGATCACCCAGTGATTAATGTGGGGGGTGCAACGTACCTTGGCATCTGGTTGATTTATACGAGTTGTGAAGGTTAATATTATGGACCATCGAACGTGGTGAACTATGGATTCGCGCCGAGTGGGGGAGTCCACTATCAATGAATGGATTTCGAGTCATGTGTTATATCAGTTTTGGCCTAAAATGTATATATGTGGTACTGAAAGGTTCTCCCAAAATTTACATATGTTTAAGGCCCGAGATGTTGTAGAGGATAAGGTTGGGACTTGCGGTATGTCCGCCTCCATAATAATCTTATACTTCAGTACCAAAGGAGTTAGAGAAACAACATTTGATTTATAGAAGTTCTGGTCAGCGTGGACGTCACAGTTGCAGATTTTGGGGTGCTTCAAAGGAAGTACAGTGGTTGAAGAGATTCTGGACGAAGAATTGTCTGTATGGAACTCTACTTTTGTGATCATTGTATATAAATAGGGGTAAAATTTACCCCAAAGAAGAATCGAATAGTATGTTAAGAAATGAGTCAGCTCAACAGTGTTGAGTTAGCATAATAAAAGAAGAAAGTAGCCTTGGGAGAGATAATTCTCCACAGGTGTCTGTGGCAAGTCTATGAAGAGGGCAGACCAGTCAATACAACACCGCCCACTTGGCTCGGTTCTCAGAAATGCTTTTGAAAGAGTTTGTTTCCCGGACTCTCCGTAATGCATGGCGCATAGGGTTTGAACGATTTCATCAGGTCACCATGACGGTGTCATAATATGCCATCAGGTTCAATAAGTTAGCCTGTCATATTCCTACTTCGCTTCCTACAGCCAGAGAACGAGTCGACAGACTCATTAAAGGACTTATTATGATAGTAAAATTTTATATGACTCGGGAGCTACAGGATGATACTTCATTTCCACTAGTGGTAGAAATTGCCAATATATTAGAACGTGTTCGGGGTGAGGAAAAAGGAAACTAAGGAGACCAAGACGTCTCGAGGTTCTGGGGTATTCAATGGATTCTACTCTGCGAGTATAAATCATTATGGCAGGGGTTCGGGTAGTCGGCCAGTCCAGTTCGCACATCGGATTAATCGAGGTGCTCCAGTAAGTTCTTTTAATGCACTACTGACATAAGTGTCCTACAATGGTTATTCTAGTTATCTGGCACAAACTCAGTATGAGCAGCCAAACCCGCAGATGGGTTGTTATGAATACGACGATATTAGGCACATCATGAGAAAATTATCGCAAACTTGGGAGAGGCATATTTCATCAAAGCACTCAGGCTACGTGCCCCATCGCAGTTACTACACCACCCACACGATCAGTTAAGGGTGGAGGACAGGCGGGTAGAAGGCGTCCTAGAGGTGGAGACCCAGCCGTTATTATATTTGTTTTATGGTACGGTAGAGGGCGTTACATCAGATGGTGTCGTTATAGGTACGACCTCGATTTAAAATAAAGGAATAATTTCCTTAACTTGATTCAGTTATGAGTATCAAGACAAGTCCTCCTATTGTACTCCACTTATGAGAAAGCTTCGTAATTCTATAATCTACTTATGTGTTTACTCCTGTTGGAGTTCTATGGAGACAATTACACCTATCGTTTCATGTTGGTCACTAATAAGAGCTGTGAGGCTAAATGTGGCTTTCTGTTACTCATTTCGATGAGTTTTTATGTAATTAATGGATAATTAATTACAAATTTTGAATTATATGCCCTATCGGTGTGAGGTTCATTATGTGTTGTGATTTTATTTAACGAAAGTTATTTAAAAAGGGAAAATGGAAAGTTTCGATTGGCAAGATGTGCATATTACTTGTGATTCAGAACTGAGGCCGAGGTCCTCGTATTTTAAAATAAATTGATATGTTTAAACCGGGCTATGAGCTGCGGTGGAAGTTATATAAGGACGAGATCCTTGTGATAAAAATTCTTGTGTTTAAATTCTCCCTTGTGAAAATTAAATTTGTACTACAGTACTAATCGGAAGTCATGCCTGCTAGGCTTATTTGGTATGAACTTCTTTGTGCATACTTGCCAAATTCGTGTTTAAATATTGAGTTGTAACCTACGAGGTAGGTGCCCGCCCAGGTGGCATTAAATGTGACTCGTTAATTCGGGTAAATAATTATGAGGTCTTCATGCCTCGCATCTCATTATTAGTATTGTGAAGGTTTGAAACGAGATTTTTGTTAACATGAAGTTAATTGACGATTCTGTAATTGATTATGAACAACTATTAAGACCAGATTGACCAAGAAGGGTGCCCCATTTAGATGGTCAGACAAGTGTGAGTTGAGCTTTCAGAAGCTCAAGACCTCTTTGACTACAACGCTAGTATTGGTATTACCCACAGGTTCAGGATCGTATACGGTATATTGTGACGCATCTCACATTGGGCTTGGTGCAGTATTAATGCAAGATGGCAAGGTAATTGCATATGCGTCGTGGCAATTGAACGTTTACGAGAATAATTATCCTATTCATGACTTAGAATCGGCAGCCATTGTTCATGCGCTGAAGATTTGGAGGCATTACCTCTACGGTGTCTCGTGTGAGGTATTTACTGATCATCGTAGCCTTCAGTATCTGTTCAAACAAAAGGATCTTAATTTTAGACAGCGAAGATGGTTGGAGTTGTTGAAAGACTATAATATCACCATTTTGTATCACCCCGGAAAGGCCAATGTGGTGGCTGATGCTTTGAGTAGAAATGCTGTGAGTATGGGCAGTCTTTCGTATATTCCGGTTGGTGAGAGGCCATTAGCTGCAGATGTTCAGGCTTTGGATAATCAGTTCTTGAGGTTAGATGTTTCAGAACCCAGTCGGGTTCTAGCTTGCACAGTCGCTCGGTCTTCTTTATATAAGCGCATCAGAGAGAGGCAGGATGACGATCATCATTTACTTGTCCTTAGAGACACAGTGCAACACGGTGGTGCCCAGCATGTTACTGTTGAAGAAGATAGAGTTTTGAGGATACAGGGTCGTATTTGTGTGCCTAACGTGGATGGGCTTCGTGAGTTGATCCTTGAGGAGGCTCACAGTTCTCGGTATTCTATTCACTCGGGCGCTGCCAAGATGTACCAGGACTTGCGGCAGCATTATCATTATTGGTGGAGGAGAATGAAAAAAGATATAGTTGTATATGTAGCTCGGTGTCTGAATTGTCAGCAAGTTAAGTACGAGCATCAGAGACCTGGTGGTTTGCTTCAGAAGTTAGAAATTCCTGAGTGGAAGTGGGAGCGTATCACTATGGATTTCGTTGTTGGGCTCCCACGGACTCAGAGAAAATTTGACGCAGTTTGGATCATGGTGGGCAGGTTGACCAAGTCAGCATTTCATTCCAGTGGCAGTTACCTATTCTTCAGAGAGGTTAGCTGAAATTTACATTCGTGAGATTGTCCGCCTTCACGGTGTGCCTGTGTCTATTATTTCAGATCGAGGTATGCAGTTTACCACACATTTCTGGAGGGCTATACAACATGAGTTAGGCACGCGGGTAGAGTTGAGTAAGCATTTCATCCACAGACAGACGGACAGTCAGAGCGCGTGATTCAGATATTGGAAGATATGCTCCACGCTTGTGTTATAGACTTTGGAGGTTCTTGGGATCATTTCTTGCCACTTGCGGAGTTTGCTTATAATAATAGCTACCAGTCGAGCATTCAGATGGCTCTATATGAGGCATTATACGGAAGGCGATGCTGATCGCCAGTTGGTTGGTTTAAACCAAGAGAGGCTCGGTTATTGGGTACAGATTTGGTGCAGGATGCCTTGGATAAGGTCAATATTATTCAGGATCGACTTCGCACAGCTCAGTCTAGGCAAAAGAGTTATGCCGAGCGTAGAGTTCATGATGTTGCATTCATGGTCGGAGAGAGAGTGTTACTACGGGTATCACCCATGAAGGGTGTAATGAGATTCTGAAAGAAGAGCAAGTTGAGCCCTAGGTATATTGGACATTTTGAGATTCTGGAGAGAGTGAGAGAGGTGGCTTACAGGCTTGCGTTACCACCTATATTAGTAGTTGTTCATCCGGTGTTCCATGTGTCCATGATTCGAAAGTATCATGACGATCCGTCCCATGTGTTAGATTTCAGCTTTGTCCAGTTGGACAAGGAATTGACTTACGAGGAGGAGCCGATGGCAATTCTTGCCCGGCAAGTTCGCTAGTTGAGATCAAAGAGTTACCCTTCAGTTCGAGTGCAGTGGAGAGGTCAACCTATTGAGGCAGCTACTTGGGAGTCCGATTTCGATATCGGAGTAGATATCCATACCTTTTCACCAGCCCAGGTACTTTTCAATGTACGTATAAGGACGAACGGTTGTTTTAGAGGTGGAGGTTGTGATGACCCAAAAGGTCATCTTATGTTTTAGAACTCGAATCTGCGCTCTTAAGCCTTAAAATATTTATTTTTACCCTCCTTGATTTGCGTGCGCAGCCCGGGCAGGTTTCCGGAAAGCTTTTATGTTGAAAACTAATGAAAACAAGAATTTTTACCTTAAAAGTTAATTTTAGTGAACTTCGGTCAATATTTTTGGTAAACGGACCCGGATCTGTATTTTGACGGTCCCGGTGGGTCCATATCGAATTATGGGACCTGAGCATATGCCCGAAATTAAATTCGGAGGTCCCTAGCTTGAGTTATGAATTTTTGATGACAATTAAAAGTCTGGAAATTATTTGTTTTTAAGAATTGATTAATATTTGGCATTGTTAGTATCGGGTCCGTATTTTGATTTCGGAGCCCGGTACTGGTTCATTATGATATTTAAGACTTGTCTGTAAAATTTGGTGAGAAACAAAGTTGATTTGATGTAATTCGGACGTCCAGTTGAGAAAATAGAAATGTTAAAGTGTTCTTGAGAATATCATTTGATTTGGTGCTAAATGCGTAGTTCTAGGTGTTATTTTGGCGATTTGATCATGCGAGCAAGTCCGTATGATGTTTCTAGACTTGTGTGCATGCTTGGTTTGGAGCCCCAAGGGCTCGGGTGAGTTTCGGATTGGCCACGGGATGTTTTGGACTTTGGAAATCTGGTTTTTCTGTAGAGTCTGTGTTCTGGCATGTCCTTTTCGCGTTCGCGAAGGTACTCTCGCGAACGCGAAGAGTAAACTGTGCAGCTAAAGTTTTCTTCTTCGCGAACGCGAAGGCCTGGTCATGAACACGAAGTGATGGGGGACTTACCCTTCGCGAACGCGACTGGCTAAATGCGAATGTGAATGCGACTAACTCCTTTTTGACTCGTTTTCTCATGATTTCTTCACCATCGCCTCTAAATCACTTGACACCTGAAATATGCCAGTAAACCTCAATAAATGCCTTAGTTTCTCAACAAAATCATACAAAAGCCTATGTATCAAGATGAAATAAGTTGGTAAAATACCAACTTATCAAACCCCCAAACTTAAACTATTGCTTGTCTTCAAGCAATTCAACAACTAAGAACATCCTTCAATAAAATTACCAATCAAGATCAATGGCATACCAAACATTATTTCAAGTCAAAAGGGTTCACTTAAGCACAATCTAATGGCTTCGGTTAGTACCAACAATTAATCCAAAGCATATGAATCACCAACTACTCACAAATTGTATTTCAATTCATGTGCTCATACACTATATTAATCAAAGTAGCAACCAAGTCATGACACTAAAGCTTCAAAATTTTCCTCTCTATCACAATTATCTTCCCTCGCTCATTCCTCCCACTTGAAAATGGAATTAAATTCACAACTCAAATCTCATGTGCCCTCACACTTTAAGAGAGAATCCCCAACTCATAAATTACAATTCAACACATACATGGGATATCAAATGGAAAGCATTAACTCTCCCTCTCACAAAGATATTCAAATGCACACAAGTAGTACCATAGGCTTGTCCTTCATGTATTTCTCTACTAATATAGACCAGCTTGGTTTAAAATCAATTAGGACTTAAAAGGGTTGTAGTTTAGGCTTTTGGTTAAGGTAGGGCACAATTTGGTAAGAGTGACTCAAAACCTCCCCAAGCACTACAATAAAATCAATAAAGAACGATAGTTTGTAACATGGTTGCCAAAGAAAAGGTTTAAAGTCTCAAAAGGGGTTGACTAGGTAAAATATGCAAGGGTAGAAATTTTAGGCACAATAGCGGTCCAAGTAAGGCCCAATATCATTTTTCCAACCAAGTTAGTCTAGGATTTCGCCTTGAATCACATTCCTGGCAAGTTCTAGACTACAAATAATGCAAAAGAACTTCACAATAAATCTCACCACACATGGCACATGAAAACTCAAGTGGAATACAAATCCAAAATCCAATTAAAACCAATGAATCTCAAGGAAGTCACATATACCCTAAGAAACTATTTAGTGAATCAAAAAGCCAAATATTGAGTCTAAAAGTCATGACAATAATCTTTACTTCAATCATTTTATTTTTCAAAAATCAAGAATTCATATGCCGAGGTTTAAATCATGTTGGCTCCAAGCAAGCCACATGTTGGTTTATGGACACAAGATCACCCCCCAAAAACCAATTTATTCACTACTAGCTACTAAACTAAATAAAAAACAAATATTTACCTACAGAAAAACTAAACAAGACTAATTCCCTTAAGAAAGTCATCATGCCATCCGTCATAGGGAAAAGTCACCCGATTCAACAAATTAATTCCTTGGAAAAGAACCCNTCCTTGGAAAAGAACCGCGGTATAAAGAAAAACCAAGGAATTTCATTAATACTACTATGAAAAACAAAAACTAACAAGAAAAATTAATGCTAACATGATAGAATTAAACTTCAAACTATCACTAATAAACTACTACGTCAACCAATCTACACAAGTTATCACAAAAATAATAATCATGCTCCAACTAGATCATCGCATGTAAATGAGTCACCCACAACCTAAAGTGTTGCACTGTCCTCAATGCAACTAAACAAAAGAAGATAAAATGAAGGAGGTGCTCCCTGAAACTGCATCACTCGGAGCTAGAGGTGGTGGGAAATGTGAGCTCTAAATCCTCATCATCATCGTCCGCTGATTCATATGAGATACAAAATGAACTCAACTTGTGCATCATTTTGGACAGAAATGTGCTTTTCTTTTTCTCATGCTCTTTGAACTTTCTCTATCGCTTCTCAATCTTCCCTTGTCAGCGGCTCATATTTTCCAACCTGTTGTTCATGGCCTCCATCTTGCCAGTTATTGCTTTTTGCTCTTTGACTATGCCATCCAGATATAGTGGGGTAGCAGTGCCAGTAGATGTACTAGCCCCAGGTGGGCCAATAGGAAGGCCAGCTATGAGCTGCCTAATATGTGCATCTACTCCGTGTATCTGACTGGATAAGTGACGCATAGTGTGAGGGCCAGACTGGGGTGGTCTCATGGGGTCAAATGACCCTGGTGCAGGTGCAAAGGATCCAACGGGATCGGTGGTGGCCTCAGAGAACTGCCCAAATGAAGAGGATGCCACATCAATTCTCTTCTTTTTCTGCTTGTCATTGGGTCCCCTTTTCAGTAAAGGATGGATCATCGGCTTTCTAGGACCTTTCTCAACATCATTTGGGCGTTTTAACACCCCAACATCATAGCATAGTCGAGTGATCAAGGATGGGAAGAATAGGCTCTTGGACCTCCCATGGGTGGCTTCCTTGATTTCTCTAACAACGTGCTCCCCCACGTTCACAGGTAGCCCATCTATGATAGCAGCAATTATTAGTGCCCTCTATAGTATTACATCAGTGTCATTTGTAGAATGCAAGACTCTTGCATATATAATAGAGAGCCATGTATTTGCCTCGGCCGTGAAATCATGAGAATCAACTCCCTTGTGCACTGGCATCCACATTGGGGTCACCCCATCATGTAATTTGTCCACTAACCACTAGTTTCCTCCCGCTTTAGCTCTATCTCTGTAGACAAAATTACCGGCATTGGGAAGGACATAAAGGTCATTGATCACCTCAGGGCTAAAATGGACCTGCACACCCCGCACAGTAGTAACTAATGTTCCTTGACAGTCGGCCCTCAAGGCGTTTGCATAAAATTCCAACACTACTGTGTGGTTGGCATCATTTAGTTGATGGGCAAAACGAATCCACCTGCTCTAGACCAATCTTGTGTGGAAGCCCTACATTTTAGCTTCAACCTTGTCCATGTTAATGCCTCTTTCCCTGACGATGGTTTTTGACAAGAGTTCGTCATATTTTCGCTCATATTCTGCAGATAGAAACCGGTTATGATCAAAGGGTTCCTCTTGTTCAGCTTCAGGGACATGTTCTAGCTCAATTTCATTGTGTTCCGGAACCATTTTGAGCCCAAAGTACTTACAAAATAGACCAACAATGTTAAAAGCTCATATAGACACTTAAAACAATGTATGAGGAAGTACTTAGGCCAAAGAAATGGGCGAAAAAGGTCCCGGGCAGAGCCGTGCAAAGTTACTATTTTTCGCCAATTTAAGGACTGCCAGTGATTGCTCTTCGCGTTCGCGAGAGAGCCGATGCGTTTGAGAAGAGTAAAAGATTGTTTGCCCAGATTTGGCCTTCACGTTCGCGAAGGTCAAATTTTGATTGCCCAGATTTTGGCCTTCGCCTTCGCGAGCAGACCATCGCGTTCGCAAAGATTGTCTTCATTGCCCAGTCCAAATTTTCTTTCAGGCTCAGTCATCAACCTCTCCAGTCTCACTCACGGGCTCACAATGTCATGAATCTAGCCCGACAACAATGATATGATGTATCAATAAATAATAACTAAGACTGAGATATGGTATGAATGCATGGATATGACCGAGTACGAAATATCAATAGAATCAGTGAGATGACAGTAAGAAANAGAGCCGTGCAAAGTTACTATTTTTCGCCAATTTAAGGACTGCCAGTGATTGCTCTTCGCGTTCGCGAGAGAGCCGATGCGTTTGAGAAGAGTAAAAGATTGTTTGCCCAGATTTGGCCTTCACGTTCGCGAAGGTCAAATTTTGATTGCCCAGATTTTGGCCTTCGCCTTCGCGAGCAGACCATCGCGTTCGCAAAGATTGTCTTCATTGCCCAGTCCAAATTTTCTTTCAGGCATTTTGTCAAACAGTGTAAGTGCCCTTTTGCCTTCTCGTTTTAATCAACTTTGGCACACATGNGAGAGAGCCGATGCGTTTGAGAAGAGTAAAAGATTGTTTGCCCAGATTTGGCCTTCACGTTCGCGAAGGTCAAATTTTGATTGCCCAGATTTTGGCCTTCGCCTTCGCGAGCAGACCATCGCGTTCGCAAAGATTGTCTTCATTGCCCAGTCCAAATTTTCTTTCAGGCTCAGTCATCAACCTCTCCAGTCTCACTCACGGGCTCACAATGTCATGAATCTAGCCCGACAACAATGATATGATGTATCAATAAATAATAACTAAGACTGAGATATGGTATGAATGCATGGATATGACCGAGTACGAAATATCAATAGAATCAGTGAGATGACAGTAAGAAATGACGACTATGGGTCCAAACAGTATCGGCATAATGCCTAAACATGATATCTAGCATGATTGACAGCTTAACTTCTTTATCACATGGTGAAAACACGAATATCAACAAAGTAGGACCACTATACAGTGCCATAGAAGCAACAGAATCCTAATTCACATGGTGCACGCCCACACGCCTGTCACCTATCATGTGCGTCACCTCAATACCAATTACATAACACGTATTACGGGGTTTCATACCCTCAGCACTAAGTTTAGAAGAGATACTTACCTCGAACAAGCCAATATCAATGCCGAGCAAGCCAAGCGATGCTCCAAAGATGCCACCCCGCGTGTTCTGACCTCCGAACGGCTCGAAACTAACCAAAAATATCTCAAATACATCAAACAATGCTAAAGGAACCAATCCCGATCAAAAAAGATCAAATCTTGAATCAAAAGCCTAAAATCGGCCAAAAGCCCAACTCGGGCCTGTACCTCAAAACCCGACAAAATTCCCATAATCCGACAACCTATTCAATTACGAGTCCAACCATTCACTCAAATTCAACTCCAATTCGATGTTCAAAACTCAAAAATTCACATTATGAAACTTTAGGCCAAAACCCCCAATTTTCTCTTTAAAATTCACAATCCAATTACCAAAAGCGAAGATAGATTATTGAAATATAACCAAAACTGATTAGAGAACACTTACCCCAATTCATATGGTGAAAATTGCTTCAAGAATCGCCTCAATCCGAGCTTCATAGCTCCCAAAATGAAGAAAGAACCAAAACCCTCGATAATATAGCTTCTGCCTAGCGATTCCGCATTTGCGAACAATTCGTCGCATCTGCGACCACCGTTTTTGCGGTAAAAACTTCGCTTCTTCGAAAACAACTGACCCAACAATCCCTCGCACCTGCGGTCTTGAAGCCGCTTCTGCGATCATGCTTCTGCGCACTTGAACCGCATCTACAATTGCGCAGGTGTGTCCAAGCACTCGCACCTGCGATCCTCATGCCCAGCTCCCCTTCACGCTTCTGCGACTCATCTGTCGCTTCTGCGACCATCGCACCTGCGCAAACCAGCTGCAGGTGCGATCACACCAGAACCAGCAGCTAGCAAAAATCCAAAAATGCAATAAAATAATCTGAGCCTCGTCCGAAACTCACTCGAGCCCCTCGGGACCCTGTCCGAACATGCCAACAAGTTCCATAACACAATACGGACCTACTAGAGGCCTCAAAACACACATAACAACATCAACACGATGAATCACACCTCAACTCGAAATCAATGATCTTTGAAACTTCAAACTTCCACAACCGATGTCGAAACCTATCAAATCACGTCCGATTGACCTCAAATTTTGCACACAAGTCCCAAATAACATAACGAAGCTATTCCAATTCCCAGAATCACAATCCGAATTTGATATCGAAAAGTCCACTCCATGTTAAACTTTCCAAAATTTTAACTTCCGCCATTTCGAGCCGAATTCAACCACGGACCTCCAAATCACAATCTGGACGCGCTCCTAAGTCCAAAATCATCCAACGGAGCTAACGGAACCATCAAAATTCCAATCTGAGGTCAAATGCTAAAAGTCAAACTTGGTTAACTCTTCCAAATTTAAAGCTCCCTAGTTGAGAATCATTCTTCCAAATCAGTCTCGAATAACCTGAAAATCAAAACCGACGATTCACACAAGTCGAGATGCATCATACGAAGCTACTCACGCCTGTAAACTACCGAGCGAAGTGCAAATGCTCAAAACAACCGGTCGGGTCATTACATCCTCCGCCACTTAAACATACGTTCATCCTCGAATGTGTCTAGAGTTATTCTCAAAGCCATCAAACCGTCGTATAACCTTGTTATGCACATACCCAGGGGTGATCCCACGTCACCCTATCCCATACAAGTCCAATAACACAACATAACTGAAATTTCTCAATTCAACCTAGCCCACAAGCCTTAGAACACAATTTCCAACATCCGGAATTTCCTATAAGATCTGAATCTCGCAACCTACACCATGTATAAGTCTGAACAAATTGTACCAAGCCGTAACCATAACGCAGGATACAATCGCATGATATATCACATGAATTTATGCACACTATTCTAGTCTCATAAGTTACAATATTATTCCTTATCGAGACTCTA